>JANTPZ010002126.1:0-19019 GCA_025593235.1 Vachellia pachyceras | reverse complement strand
ATTGCATGCCTTTGATAACATCTTGTCCAGTTCGACATAGGAGAGAGAACCACGGACGGGGATCAAGGGGAGGCATCGTCCTCATCTGTGTTAGAAAATCTAAATGATGATACCATGTAACGCTATGATATGGCATTATTATCCTATTTAATTATTTCATATCAGATTGCCCCGCATAAAAAAACTCTTAAGAGTCTAATTTATTCATCTATGTATAATTATTAAAGTTGAAGATATGATTATGTTATTGTCTGTCGGTGTTTCTTGTCCAAAGCCTACTGATGCAAAGATAAACAAATCTGAACCTGCACGTCATGTCCAACGCAAGTCACGACGTCGGTAGGAGTAAACATTATTTTTTTAGAATGTGGGTTGTTAAACTTGTCATCAACGGACCTGGGTTTAAATTAATTAATATACGTTCTTTGCATCTGATGTGAGCTAATCAACTCAATCAGTTCATCTAATATATGTATATTTTAATATTCTCTTTAAACAGCGAGTTCTGACACCATGAGACACGTATATCATGTAATTTAATTTGCACAGAAGGGGTGAATGTTTATTTTTATTAAAAGAAATTGTCTCGTACAATTAAGTTTTGAATAATGCAAAAACGAATGTAATCTTTTAAAATATATATAATTTTAGCAATTATGTTATTTTGACTCTAATTTCTCTATAAATTTTGAGGGAGAACAAGTGAGTTTCATAAAAAAAAGGGGACACACGTTTGAGTCAATTTAGTATAGTTGTTGAATTGTACCATTTTTATAAAATTGTGTATAGTTTTGCTTCATTCAAAACTTGAATGGATCCACCCACGGGCGTCGTGGTGCAGTGGTCAGCGCGGCTGTCACCACCCCAGGGGTCGAGTGTTCGATCCCTGGGAGCAACGCTCGGGGGTAGAGGTAACCCACCCTTGGTGCAAAGCACCTTACAGGGGTGCGCCACGTGTATTCCTCGCTCCAGATTAGTCGGTTGCCCCGGGTTACCTGGTCCAGTTGAAAGAAGGCCAGGGACTCAGGAAAAGGCGCCGGATACCGAGGGGGTTCCGAGTGTGGGCCAAAGGCCCACTTGCTTGTTGTTCACCAAAAAAAAAATTTGAATGGACCCATTCAAAAAAATAGTAGAGAAATGCTTTTATGTAAGTTAAGGCATATATATAGAAAATTTTATTTTGTTTTATAAAAAATACTGTTAAACGGGTTTTTAGACTGTTATTAAACGTGCCATTATATTATTTGTTTTTAGAAAAAAGGCTTCATTATGATAATTGCAGCTGGACAACTCTTTCTTCCTAGGGCCTGAAATGACGGGCAATTTGAAACATTGCAATTAAAGATCAGCATACAAGACTCTTAAGTGGAACTAATTATTATCAGCACGTAATGGTCATTTGGGATTCATGGTGCAGAAAGTAGGTTAAAAAACAATAAAAATGTAAAATCGTTGCTTGTTTGGGAACTTCGTTCCCCCAACAATGCACGCAAATCGAGATAAACCCATCTTGAAATCCGTAAAAATATCTCGAAATCTATAAAACTCATCTAGAAATATGTAAAACCATCTAGAAATCTGTAAACCCATTTCTTCTAATGGAGTCCCAAATACACAAATGTAACTCATAGGAAGAGAGGGAAAGGGTAGTGGAGAAAACAAATTCGGCGCACTCCCATTATCCACTCATTATTTGAAACACATGAAAAAATCTAACGTTATTCACTCTGCTCTAAACGGTGAATTGTAAAGACCCATCTCTGTCATTTCACTAGCTTGAGCTCTTTGCTTGTTTGAAAAACTCCCCAACATTACTTTCACATAAGTTAAGATAAAATTACTATCATTAATTCTGTAAAATCTACGTACTAGCTCAAGATGCAAACTACTTTATACATTGTTAAAATGTATGAATAATCTAAAACCAAAATCATTCAGATGATATGATATTATTTTGTAATTCAGGGTTGATATATGTATCGGTTTAATCTTTTCACGCGATTCAAATCACCTATCTTATTTAAAATGATTAGAATCCTTTCCACCATTGTAAGCCAACCACTTTTATGTCTAGATAAGTAAATCAGATTTGGAATTGTAACATCATATAGTATCAATTCTATTTCACGGGGGTGAAAATCTTTAAACATGACTTTCCCTATTAATCATATTTTGGAATAATGTTAAAAGATTAATTGGCAAAATAATGGGTAATCTACAAATTGGTACTAGTGATCAATGAAGAACAATCATTGACAAATAATGATTGGGGGTGGGAGATTTAATATTATTAATTAATAATGACAATTAAGGGCCTAATTCTAGGTCCATTGAGCTAGGGTTCACACGTGTCACATTAATTAATTGAATTAAAGTTTGGTTCTCAAAGCGCCCTCGAGATGTGAAAGCAATAAAATAAGTATATAAATAAAGACGTGCGATATGATCAATCACTTTAATCTCCCATGCTAGCTCCTCCTCTAAAGCTTTATTTTTTTATTTTGGTGGTGCACTGGTTTTGATTGAGAATTGATTCACCACTTCAATCTGATTGGACACCACATCCATGGTGACCGACAATGGAGATCTCCCGTTTCTTTTTTAAGAAAAAGAATATAATTAAGACCGAAACTAAATATATTTATTTTAAAACCACTTGAAATAAACAAAAATAAAGGTGAATTATGAGGAATTTTATAATTCAGGCATTTAAATTGAATTGCTTGCTATCAAACGATATTCAAAAATTCGATTGTGAAAAATCATTTTTACCCAAAAAAAGTTAAGGTATATATATAATCAATAAGAAGCTTCAATTTGCAAGTTTTAATCATAATTTGCCCTGTCTTTCAAAAATGCTCTCAGGATTTGACATCACCAATATAATAATCAATCTCGTTCGTTCATATTAATCGTTAAAAGCGGGAGCATAATCGCTTCTTTTTCGTTAAAGAAAAGATAAATCTGAACTAATCTGAAGCCCTTTATTGCAATTTCTTCCTCAGAGAGAAAATGGATCTCCCATTTTTTTTCAGATGACGATTACGTTTTTCACTGATCTTAGCTCCAATGCCTCTTTTGTCCCAACAGAAGAGTTGGTGATATATCGCTTGCTTTTCCTTAATTAATGCCATAATTTCTTTTAGGCAGCTCTGGTATGAGTGTATAAAGCAGTCCAATTGTGCATTACAATTTAATGATATGAACAATCCTTATCGCTTAGGTTCAATATCACTTGTAATATCTCATGGTGTCATAGTGCCATGACATTGATTGGATGTATCTTGTCGAGGATGGTGACTAGTTTTTTTTTTAAGGACGGACTCTTGTTTGAAAGCTATTTTAAAAATAATTTTTATAGATTTTGAGGTAAGATCTAGGTTTTAGAGAATATATTTTAAAAAATAACTTTTACAGATTTCGAGGTAAAACCTAATTTTTGAAAAGTGATTATGTTTGAAAATTTATTAGCTTTTACTGATTCCAAAGAAAAAAGTAGGTAGGAAAGAAGAAAGAGAAAGAATAAAAAGTATGAAAGAAGAAAGAAAAGAAAGAAAAATTAGGAAAAGTATGAAAGATAAAAAGTAGAGAAAAGTATGAAAGAGAAAATCTAAGTTTCAAACTGAGGTTTTGTAACTAAAATAGATTTTCTAAAAAAATTTTGTGTTTGGACAAAACCTAGATTTTAAAATCAAACCTAAATTCTGAAAATAATTTCCAAACAAATCCTAAATCAGTATTCAATCTCTTTTTTGATCCTAGTATAAAGTATCCGAGTAACTAATTAATCTAATTTATCGAGGTTCTATATTGACTCATAATGGAGACACCTCACCTCTAAACAATTATCACAATTGCATACTCAGATTTGGAATGTGATTGTTTTGCTTTCAAAAAACACACTATCAATAATTTTATCGTCTAATAACATAAAATCTCAATAGAAGATTATAGTTTCGATCCCATTTATAATATTTTTCGATTGGTTAGTGCATGTACATTTTTAGTGAAAAAATGATCCAACGTAAAGTTTCATTAATAGGTCCCCTTTTTTTTCCAGACGAGGCTCAAAGTAGCCTGACAGTATTCTTTGAGGCATCTTGGGGAAATAAATATTTACCGATGTCTTTTTAATTGATTAAAGAAATTTCACATGTCTTATTGGAGCGACGTGATGCATGATGAATTAATATTAGACTTTTAGAATAATATTTACAAAATTAAACATACGTTCAACAGTATTTTTTTGTAAAATAAGATAATCTTCTTCGCATATTTACCTTGACTTACGTAAAAATATTTCTCTACCATGTTTTTAAATTGACAGCAACTGCGCACTGACTATACCACACCATACATCGTTCTAGTCCTTCACTAGTACTGCGTTGTCATGCGCATAATAAATTAATGCCATAATTCGCGAATATACCAACTCACTACGTACTGCTCTCCAACATCACCTACGGTCAATATTTAACATTCAGAGAATATTAAATGAAAAAGGTTTCAATTTTGATAATTGCACGAATTAAATGCCCACAATTCTTTTTTTTTTTTAAATTACTAAAAGCATTCTTAATTCATTTTGGATTGAAAACTAATTCCTTGTAAAGTTTAGAATGTAAAAAATTTCGCCTCTCCATATATGTATACTTCACATGATTTAAACTTGTATTTTTCCTCTAAACAGAAGTGATGCGGTTCACCACGTCAACCAACAATTTGTTTATAAATACCAACAACTCTATCAGCTGCATTAGTTAATTATTAATCACACGAGCTGATTAACACCTTAATTAGTAGCCCTAAATCCTAATCTCCCCCTAAAGTGGTTTTCAAAGGTTCAGTTTTATGGTAACTAACTAGCTAGATCAGATTATATTGTATCCTGAACATACATGTATTGCGAGTTGAATAGCGAAATGGGACTATCCCCCACCAACTATAACAAGCGTGTTGGGGAAAGAAATGAGTTCCGTTTGGAGAAATGAGTTTACGAATTTTCAGATGGTTTTAAGGATTTTAAAATGATTTTTATGGATTTTGAGACGACTTTTACGGATTTTAAGATGTTTTGTCTCGACTTACATGTACCGTTTTGTAAATGGAGTTTCCAAACAAACCCAGTCGTTTGAGCCGTGGTGGGCAATAATTAAGACGACAAAATTATTAATAGACCATATATAAATAAGAAGTGCAAGATATCTAAATTTGCCCAACACGAATTTTATATGGGCAATATTGCAATTCTCTAGGAATTCGACTGGATTCACACATTGTGTGGCAGTCTGGCAGACCCGTAATTGATCAATACAGCAACGGAATTGCAGGAGAAATATATTGTTTGCTTATAGATAGACCTTAACAATGAAGAATAAGCATTATAGAGCAAGACGTAGACGTACAGATTGAGTTCAATGCATCAAATAAATTTGCTTAATTCGATTAAATAAATTGTACGTGTGCCAAGAGTGTTTATTCCATGCGTGAATGAACTTGTTATATGTTACATTCTCCACCTCACATCAGGTGTATATTTAATTTAATTGAATGGATAACGATATATGGAACTGTGAGGAACCTTTGAAAAGAAGATCGATCATTTGCATTTGTGATTTCATTAATGACTTCTCTTACATCGATTAGCAGTTTAGTTAAGTTGCTGAGTGCAGGCTGCGTAGCATCCCCAGAAGTGGGAGAGTCCCAATCCGTATTAGTAGCAACAAGATAATATATATACACGTGTGTATGGTTAAGGTGCACATATATCTAGAAAATTTTTCATCAGGAGCATTATTGCCCAAAAAATTTAAATTATGTTAATAATCAACGTTAATTTTTAACTATCAAAATTATTTTCTTAACGGAATAGGGTAATATTACTCCATTTTAAAACTTTTAAAATAACATTGCTTATAAAAATTTTCAGGGCAACTAGAGCTGGGCAAAAGAGCTAGCCCTCAAGGGGCCCACTCATTCTGATTGAAAATGAAGGATGATTTTTTTGAAACCTAACCAATTTGATTGCAGGCTCGAGCCGGCCCGTGGGTCTCAGCTGCATTTAACAAAAAATATTTTGTTACATCTTTTCAAATAAATTACCTTGTATGATAAAATTTTTAATTTGAGATATAGATGTTATCAAATAATTAAATGTTTTATATTTTTTTAATAAATTAAATAAGCGATTGTTAACAAAATCCAAGGTTCAAAAAATCGGACCGAGTATTTAACAGGTGAGACAATGGTTCAAGGATTGATGGGTCAGATCGGGGTTAAACCGGAGTTAGACTGGCTATATTAAAATAATAGAATTTAATATATTATATTTTACTTTATAAAAATTAATAAGTAGAACTTAGAATATTATTTTATTTTACCCATATTTTAACTTTTAGAGTTTAATTAAATATGAATGATAAAAAATATTGAGTTAAAATGAATTAATTTATTTTATTTCCTCATAAGTAAATTTATTTAATAAAAAATAGAGAAGTGAATGTTAGTTTTATTACTATATTTATTTTTAAAATTAATTAACATCTTTTCACTTTGATTCTATTTTTCAGTGTTTTTAGCCTTAAGGTTTTTTTATAAAAGAATCGGTCCAACTGGTTTGACCGATTCAACGCTCAAATCAGACCGAATTGATGATCAGTTCGCCGGTTTCCAGCCTGAACCGGTTGATTTGGGCCTTTTTTGTTTACATTGCAAAATCCTTCATCAGACGTTGATTCTACCTTTTTCTTATTCAATATATGTGTGTTATTTGTTTATCTTTTAAATGGAAAATAGTTTACATGATATTAGAATATTCTCAAGTACAATTGATGAATTGTTTTCTTTGTTTATCACATCAATAAAAATGATTCTATCAAATTTACAAACGGAAAAGATTTTGTAAAATTATTAGAATCAAATTAAATATTCTTGAAATTTGATTGAAATTTTTTTAAAATACATGAGAAGTACTTAATATAGTAAATAGCACTTCTAGTAAGTATGTTTGGAAAGTACAAAGAGTTAAGCAACTAAAAACATTTATAATAATATATACTTGAAAAGTGAAAGTTATAATATATGGAAAATAACGAGAAATAAGTTAATTTTTTTAAAATTAATAAATAAAAATCGATGGACTTAAATGGGTAAACCCTTTTAAACCAACAGCCCTATATGGTTGGCCCTTTGAGGTCTGAATTCTTTTTAATGCTCTAAATCACAAGCTTGACCATCGAGTTAAAGAGTTTAAATAGGTTAGATCGATGAGTTTGACTTGTTTTCCTGACTCTAAATGTAATATTGCTTCTAAAATAAAACTTTTAGGGTAAATTAAATAATTTATTCAACTTATTTAGTCTTCCCAAATTAATCAACAAGATCTTATATTAGAGATTAAAAGAAAGTAGTATTTGATATCCCAACAATGTAAGTGTGAATCGACCATTAAGCACTTCATCCATATTTTGAAGACACGAACCCGATAGAAACAATGCTTGGGCTATTCACGTTTAACATCCCAAAAATAAATCACTTAGAATAATCACTGTTCAACAACCATATAAGCATTGGCATTCATTGATTGAGCCAACTGAAGTAGGAGAAGAAGATAAAGGAAGAAAAGAAATGATGATATTGAAGAAGGAAATAAGGAAGAAGACAGAGTGGGAGGTGATTAGGAGGTGGGTCATGCAGCACATAGAAGCAATGGGCGTGGCCTACTGTTTCAAGATGTGAATGATTAGGCAAAACGAAAGTACTGTTAGTATTAAGCTTAGGTACACTTACTTTTGGTTTCTGGCAACATTCAGTGGTGCTTGGCCGTGGACTCGTCCCTTTCCCTATGTCGGTGACTTGGTGTGTTTTAGTTAACTTGTGTGGGGGGCCTTCTTTTTAGGTTTTAAAGTATGTGCTTTTGCTCGTTTGTTTGTTTATTTGGGTCGTGTTCCAAAATTATCTCACTCCACAAGCCAACTATAGACTCTGTGAGCTGTAACATGTTTGTATTAGTATTTAAGAAGAGCGTTTACATAAATTTAGATAAAACCCATCTTATATATTTATCTTGTATATCCTAAATCACGTATGAAAAGTAGTTTTCACCAGCCATGCAAACAATAAATGACAGGTTGTCCAAATAACAATCATGTTAAGTTTGAACATGCGAGTGTAAAAGAAGAAGTGGGAGGAGGGAGTGGAGGAGGCATGGTTTGGCAAGTGGACGTGTCGTCCCTTCATATAGGAGAGAAAAGGAGAGAGGGTTTTGGGGTTTTGTAACCTGTGCGCACTTTAGTTGATTGATATTGAAATGATATCGATGGACATGTTTGGGTAGAGAGAAGAGCAGTGGTGCAGTGAGAAGTAGTGAAATTGTCATGTCTCTCACTTTCGCTGTTCGGAATGATGCGCAGAGTCACCTAACCTTACAATGAAGCAAAAGCATCTATCTATTCCAATGCACGTCTGGTTTCACAGATGGCATGTGGAAGGAACTGAGAAGCTAACAGGGAAGGGCACCTTGGGGGGGCATGCCTGCGTGGCTGCGTTCGTCATCTCACAATTAGTGGAAGCATCATATTCAATAGTAAACACATACATGCGACCACTTTGCTTGTTATGTCTTCGGAATCATAATGATATATGTGTGTGTTTTTATGCCATCCCTCTCCCAAGTGCCACTTACTGTTCCTTCATCTTATTAATTTATCCTGTAGCTAGCTACATGCCCATAAAAATGGCCCCCACAACGGAATAATATCCGTGAGCTGCTCGTCCATAACAGGCCTTTCCTTCACACAGTATCATTGAGTTTTGAAACTTCACCTGTACGCTCCATCGCCATATCATTCCGTTGGAAAAAAACCATCCTAAAAGAGCCAACGCAGTATATATTATACCAATAGCTAAAGCATTAGTTCATTACTTACTGATATATATATAAAGATATATGGTGATTTAGTACATGTATATATATATGCCGCCGTACGATGATATCTGTGCTGTGCGCGTCCTGAATTTCAAAGAATCTAATGAGTGGCCACTCCTTCCTTACTTATTCTCAGAATCAACGTACTCTCAACTTTCAACTTGATCTCACCAACCACGACATGTTAAGGCGAGCGTATCAAATGACAACCATGGGCGTTGGCAAAAAAAAAAATGACAACCATGGGCGGACTCTGGACTTAGTTAGGGATATAAACTATCTTTTGAGAAGATAAGTGTGACTTACTCTTAATATCTTTTGAGAAGAATTTGAGTAAAAATTTAGTGGATTCAAAATTAGTAAATGAGTGGGTGTAAAATAACTCACATAGTACTAATATATACCTAATTTTCTGGAAGTTGATGGTGCGGCTGAAGCCCTAGAATGTAAGTCGGCCAGTGATCACAACAGCCTTACTTTGGCAACTTTATATGATCAAGTTCCATTTGTTATATGTATTTGTTATCAAATAATCAATACATTTTCTGACCTTCAAACACATTAATCAGCACAGCAAGACTCATGTTGGTTTTCTTAAATTAAACAACATTCTGCATTTGGGAGCAGAAATATTATTATGCAAGCATATATAACCGTTTTTTTTTTGCTTTTTTGTACCTGTATTTTTCCTAAAGCGTATAAATTCCCATATTATGGTCAATCTTATTCGAAATACTATCATGTATTATATAAAGAAAATTAAAATAAAGGATCAAGAGAAAATAACATTTATTATAAAGGATTATACAAATGATAATTACTTAGAAGGACCAAACTTTAAAATAGAAATTTTAAATTACGAATTTATTCACAACTAAATCTTTACATTATTTACTACATTTAAAATTAGGAAAAAACTATAATTAAAACTAAAACTATCCATAAATCACATGTCACCTGATCATATATTTTTTTCACCAAGTTTTGAATCATATGATCTATATATCATTTAGTCAGTTAATATAATATCAAGTTGTTTAATTTATATTATCAATACTAATATGAATTGAATTTTTTTATAAAAATAAAAAATAAATTCATTTTATCTGGACTTATATAATTTTTATTAAACGTATACAATAAATTATAAAAATATTAAGTTCTATTAATATTATATAATTTTTATTATTAATTAAAGTTTTTGTTAAGTTTTAAAAATATATATAATTTTGAAAAGTCCAACAAATTGTAATTTATCCATTTAAAACAAAATTATTGTTAAATTTAGTAAAATTTAAGACTTTGTATTATTTTTAAAAATATAGTGTGAGAGAGAATGGAGGAGGAAAAAAATTTAGCATTTTCATTTTATATTTTTATTTTAATCCCTCTAGATAATTACAACTTATTTTACTACGTTATTTTTTTTATACAAAAATTTTAGGCAGGGGGTTAGGCTCACCCATAAGCCAAGGGCCGGGCGAAATCTCCCTTCCTCTTAGGTCATACCAATGTTAGGCACGGCGAGCCGTCAATTACCTTCAAGCGTTTACCTAAGCATTTAGGAGCTAGGATGCCTCCCCAAACGTCGCGATTGAAGTCACAATAAAGTGACATTCCCCGGTATTGAACCCTCTTCCTTTGGTAAGAGTGTATTTTACTACGTTATGAAACTAACTCATTAGGCTCATCCTTGTTGGTTATACTTGAATTTAGTTTGCCGGTCTGGATCTGCTTTCCCTCCTAATTATTTTATGGCAATGAGTGTGGGCTTTAGAATGTTCGTGGGCCTATTTAACGGCCATGAAATTTGCTAGTTGAAGGACATAGGGTTACAGTTTGATGTTTTGGCCCATATAGCTACAGAGATTAAATCAGCTAGCAGAACAAATATATTGAAATCCATTTTTATAATCAAATTATTTATTTGTTTCTAGGATTTTTGGGACCTGATCTAGCGCCAATCAAGTTAATTTAATTAGAAGAAGAACATGCTGAAGTTAAAAAAAAAAAAGTCTAGCAAAACAACTTTTACACAATTACCATATTCCCACAATGATTTTTACTATAGAAGCTTTCTATAAATGTACCATTTAAACTCTAATTAAATTTCCCTCTCGTCAGTGCTAAAATTAGTATATACTATACCTTCCTAAGTATCTCATGGCGAAGAAGCTGAATTAGGAGAAATTAGAAAACTGGATCATGCATGGTTTGAATCAACATGGCATGAGTGACATCATCCATTTAATGTACAATTTTGGTAGTATGAACAGCCTCCTCCTTCTGTCATCAGCAATGACAACAATGTACAATTTCCCTCTTCGTGCAGTCCGTTCATCCCCTGTCATATAATTAACAAGAATTTGATTACAGACGGATTTCCAAAATTAAGTGCAGCCAAAGTATTCTGATCCTAATTAAAAACCTATATAAAAGCTTGTTTCCTTAACAAAATTCGTATAACTTAGGGGATTTGAGCAGAATATGGTTGAGGGTGTGTTGTAAAGTGCACCAAGCCCAGCGCTGGGTGACTTAATTTCAATCAGTGTAGAGAAGAGAGCAGAAACTGGGCGGTGGTCGGAGAACTTGCTCTCACTCCAGATATAGCGAAGTTGGTCTATTTCTTTGCCGTACCATAAGATTCGGTCACACCTGAGACGGTATGTGTGTATATATTTTTTTAGTTCACTGTGACATGAAGAAAAATGGTGGCATATATGAAAAGTTAGTATACCATACCAAGCTGGAGTTCGTTGCTTCTCGCCACATGTGTATCTATTACAATGAGAGGAGGAGTATTTATAGGTAGGGGCAAATTCTAAGCTGCCCTCTTTCCAACCTGCGAATACCCTCCCATGTTCTTGTTCTTTCCGGAGCTGGTCATGTTCCTGCAACGCTTTCCACTCTTGTTTACTTATCAGCTGCCTCGCAACATCGTCCTCCAAGTACAGCCGATAGTTGAGATCCCCAAACCAGAATATCCGACTGTTTTGTTTTTTTCGTCATCAATGCTGCAAAATAAGATAAAAAAAGATAAGGTAAAAGATATGGATCGACGGAACTTACTCGTGGTCCAAGATGCTAAGAGGACGAGGATACTGATGATGGTCTCTAGGAGTCGTGCGGAAACAAGTTCGCCTAAAGATTTCCAAAACCTGCTGATTCCCTCGTCCTTCGTCACCCTTCTTTTCTCCTGAAGCTAAGTGGGCTACTACGAAGCAGAAACTGGTTCCTTCAATCAACATACTAACTGAGACCGAACCTTTGTTCCCCAAATACCCCATTATGCCACATGCTACTGAACAAACTTCTACGTTACAGATACTGTACTTGTTCACCAATTCCTGTTTCATCCACACGCTAATGAAAACTCCTACCATCTTCTTGCTCGCCACCAGCTTGTACCTGTAACTATTCTCTTCATGGACATGGCTTTTTCCACTTGATGATGATGATGATGAATTTAGAAGGTGTGTTAACCATGGACATCCATACTTATTGTTCAAAGTTCTTCCTATTAGCAGGTTCCAACTCGTTGCCGCTGTTGGGTCTTCTGCTCCTAGCATGGTTGATGCCTTCAGCAGTACAATCTCCTGAAACCTGACATAAAAAATCATTTTTAGTGCAACGTAATAAAGTTCTTTCTTAGCGTAGTTATAAAATACTGTAAAGAGTTCTAGTCGTTTAATGTGATTGGGGCTCGAATATATTATTACCCTAGAACATACATATCTGCAGCGTTCTTGAGACTTAACCACTCATCCAAATCTACTGCCAAGCTTTCCACTGGAGACCTTCCAGCAACGTTCCAAGTACCTACAAAGATCCTAAAAGGGGCAAAAAAAAGTTTAATTCTCTTTTATTATCCTCATTTATTCTCTCGTAAGAAAATCTATCATCTGAAAATATACACACCTGAGCACATTTGTTAAAATACATGGGTCGAATTCCAAGGACCGATGGGAAAGATCGCTGCTGCTGGTGTCATCACTTTGATCCTTAACTTCATCTGTAACAGAAGTAATCCATTCAAAATTTACATTAAGAACAAAGATGATAATAGTGATCTCCGATTTGTGTCTTTGTTTCTATATTCACTTAATTGTGTGGGAAATTAAACCTTCAATTTTACCCAAGCCGTGTAATGGTTTGCCTCCTTTGTTGTGATTCCTAGTAAAAAACTCAGGAAACATACGAGATCTGGGCTTCTGGTTCTCCTCGTCCATGGCTTTGATCTAGTGGTCCAGTCCATGCAGACCACACCAATGACGAGAAGCAAGGTAAGCACTTTGCAACTTTTTTTGAGAGCGGCTTCTAGTTTTCCACACCTTTGTCTTGATTACTTGACAATTTGGGATAATTTAACGAACTGGGTTATTGGGTTAATCGCATGCCCCAATTAGAGAACAAGATAGAATGTGGTAGCCAATGCTTTACAAGTCCAAAGCGTTAAACACTATGTGGACTTGAGGTGTCAAGTATCTAAATAATTGAAATTAATGAGCCAGAAAAAAGTAAGAGTTTAATAGGTTGAAGGACAACTAAAGGGCATTGTACGATGAAGGAAGATTCTTTCACCTACCCCGAGGCCTAATTCACAAGCAAACACGAAGCACAGAAGGTGTGTTTGAATCAACAAAAGCATAAATGACCTATTTTAATCTGATACTTAAGATAGGGTAAATGTTAAATTGTATAACGTGTTTTGATTAACTTTTTTGTGAGTTAGTGCAGCCATTGCCATTGGGCTAAACTTTTGGAAAGCCTAAACTTAACAGTATTTTTCTACAAAATGAGATAAGATCCTTCATAAGTTCACATATTTGTCTTGACTTACATAAAAATACTTCTTTATTGTATTTTCAAATGAGTCAAATAAAAAGGTGTTTAAGTTTAATTGAGCTTTTTCATGGTGAAGCACATAATTTACATCGCAGTCCCAAGCATCTCCAATTTAGCCTAAAGAGGTTTTTGAGCTTTGAGCTATCCAAACGCAATGTATTTTCTGTTTAACTATTGTTTGGGTCTATTGGATAAGCTTTGCGCCCCAAACCCCGCCCTTGTTCAAATATTTAACCATTTAAATGTTGTCTCATTTGTCTATGTTAAGGTCAAATAGCCTTTTATATATATATATATATATATATATTTAAGAGTTAATATGGTCGTGTTATGTTAAAAAAGAAATAAAATTTGACTTGAATAGATTTATTAAAAGAATATAATAGCAGGCCTTCCCATGCAAATATCACTATTTCCTATATTTTTCGATCCCTCTCCTAGTTTTTCACTATTCATATTGATAAACTCCTGGACATGGACCCGATGAATGGAGAGCAAAATCAACCTTCATTGATCTAACTCTAACCTGCACAGTGCATGTTTTGGAAAAAATTTTTACAACGGTACATGTGAGTCAAGACAAAAAGCATCTAGAAATATGTGAAAAATCTTGAAATCTGTAAAAAGCATCTCGATATCCATAAAATCATCTTGAAATCCATAAAATTATCTCGGAGTCCGGAAACTTATTTTTCTTAACAGATTCCCAAACACACACATAAATGGTCAGAGTATTATCAAGGGTATTGGGCTTAAGGTTCAGGCCCAAACCCAATAATCCAATCGATTACAATCTTATTCCTAATACAAGATACTAGCATGCTTACTAATATTCCTAACACACATGGTTTCACTTATTCTCGTTTTGCATCTCTGTTTAAATATTTAGCCAGTAAAACATGAGTTTGTTAATTTTTTTGTTGCAGAATACTGTTAGATGTAATTTCTTTATATACTCAAAATATTCGTATTTTTAACATGTACAACGTAGTTCGTACTCATCATTTGGACTTACGCATGAAATATGTACCAACATTCATTAGTTATATTCCTTTTCAATGATAAAAATTTTGTTTTTTTAAGCCTGAAGGATGCAAAAATATGTTTTGTTTTTTTAAAGTATTATAATTTCATTTACTTTTTATTATATTTGTTCGTTCCACCTATAAAACCAACACAAGTGATCATTCCTGCTTCACCTATAAAACCCTGAAGTATGTGTGTGTATTAATGAGATCTCTATGTTGAAATTAACTTGAGAGTATTAGGATTTGACGATTTTAAATGGATTTGACCGGATAGTTCAATGATATTTATAATTGAGTTATATTTTATTTTACTTGAATAAATTTCATATGAATGACTCCAAGTCCGTTTTAAAAAATAGCTGAATTTGAATGTGATACCATCAATTTTATAAAATTTCCCAAACAATGTTAAAATCAAACCACTCAGTGCATGAAAACATGTCAACTCTGCACTAATTCCAACCTTATTTTTAACATAAAAGTCAGTCATACGTGTGTTATTAAATGACATAAAACAAGCTTGAATTGAATTCATTTGGACGTCAAAGGATGTGGCAATACAAAGAGCAAAAGTGCAGTGCAGGATTCCCATTGGTGTAACAGTTCATAGGACTCGGCATCGTAGTAAAATAATAGAATAATTATTATTCATTTATTGTATAAGTGTGTGAGCGCCTTTGCTTGAACCAATGCACTTTTGGCCAGTAAACTATGAAGCCTGAAAATCAGAAATATCGATTTCAACTGCATGATAGAGATAACACTAATTGACTTTTATCCCAATTTCAATATGCAAAATGCAGTTGGGATTAAAATTCACTTTTACAAACTTAATCCAAACAAGGCCTAAGGCTGTAGCAACCTTCCACTGTTTACTTCAATTTTAGTGTATGTTTGGTAATCCGTAGGAAAAACAGTTTTACAAATTCTGAGGTAAGTATGTAAAAATGGTTTTGTTTCAACTTACGTGTAACGTGATTGGAAATTACTTCCCAAACATGCACTAATCGATCTTTGAAAGGAGGTTTCTGGGGAGATATGTATATGCTGAAACCGGCTAGCAAATTCTTGTACTGCTCATTAGTGAATTGCTAAATCGACTCATCATAGCGATGTTATTTTGCACTTGTGATAAACAGAGGATCTAACTTTAGGCTTCTTTTTCTTAATTTGTTAATGAAGTATCCCCCAAAAAAAAAAAAAAGAAACAGTGAACAGTAATTATGGGAAGGGTATGTAAGAGGAACCCAAACAGAGACAGCCCAAAGCAAAATGTAAGAAAGGGCAAATTTTTCATAAAAGAGAGTTAGAAAAGAATACAAAATTGTAGCTGTGTTTGGGACTAAGCCTCTACAATAACACACTTCAATCCTTTAGGTGTCATGCTGGTGGGTTTCCTCTGGAACCTGTTGTAATTCTCAATAGCTTGTCTAGCATCTGACACTAAATGCTGCCTGAACATGGCGATGAAAGCTTCCACTCTCTCGTTCAGCTCCTCCTTCGACAGCCGTGGCACCACCTCATCCTCCGCCGCCGCCGCCTCCAACACCACCACCTCCTCCTCTTCCTCCTCCTTCCCATCATCTCTCCCATTCTGAAAATAACTTGCCCAACAACACTGCTCTAATTTGCAGCAATCTTTTGCCTCTTCAACAATTTCTGGAGAAAACACAGAAGATGCCCTCTTCTTCTTCTTCTTCTTCTTAGCCTTGTCATTCTTCACTTCTTCAGCGATATTGCCTTCTTTTTCTGAACTTCGAGGTCGCAGAGACATGAATAGAATGGCCAAGAGGATGAGGTTGAGGACAAGAAACACCCAGGCTCGCCACTGCTCAACTAGAAAGCGTTTCAGACACACCATTAGAAGAACTGTACCGGCAGTCAACACAATTGTTTGCACTGTATCCTCCTCCTGCTCTGTCTCATTGGCTTCTCTCTCACATTCCCTGTTCTTCAACCCCATGTTCAGTCTTCCTTCCATGTATGTAATGCCAGAGAGGAGAGGGGGGGGGGAGATCACTTTGGGTTTGCCCCTGTGGAGCTTGAGCTAGGACTGACCATTATATTTATGAGTGGGAATGTGGGATAGAGAGACAGTGAATCCTGTGGAGGAATGATTTGTTTTGTGGGGTAATGTGTGAGGGAAAGCAAAATATGAATTGCAGCATGAGGGGGGATAAAGTTGTGATGATGAAGGGAGAGAGGAGGAGTTCACAGCACAGGAATGGGTGAGTGGTGTAAGCCTCTGAGGAGACAAGAGAACGTAACAGATACAAGGCCTGCCTCTCTGCCACAAGTACTAAATATTCTTAAATCTTCTTCATCATTGCCAGCTCCTACTTGGGATTTCCTTTTGGAAGTTTGTGTGTGTTTGAGCTTGGCGTGCAAACCAATGGCATCTTACACACCAAAAGAAAATTTTATCTCAATTAAGAAAATTTTATCTCAATTTACATTAATGTTCCGAGCAAACGTGATCTGAAATACTTGGGGCCCCTTGTGAAGGAAAACAAGGTTTTTGAATCTGTTTTGGGTTGGGGGAAGGTGGTTGGTTCACAAAGTGTCGCAGAGGAAGGTGGCGGTGGTGGTGGAAGTAAGGATTATAAGGTGACGGGCAGAGAGCACGCCTACTCCCCACAAACAGTAACACAGAGACCCCACATGTCCTTTCCTAAAGCTACATCTCTGCTTCCTTCTTGCTTTACGCCACTCAACCATTATACTGCATCTTAGATTCTTTCTCCTTGCAAAGCTGCTTTTTCCCCTTTCTTCCTAACCGTCTTCACGGTATGATCTTTCATTAGGAAAGATCGATCAATAAGATTCTCCTTCATGTGACATGTTTATTAATTTACACATACTCCCATCTTGAATGTAGAAATTGATTATCTTATGAAAATGGGTCAAGTTCTTTATTTATAAGAAATGTGTTGGTTATCTTAAAATAGCTCTTCTAATAATTTATATTAAACACTTACCTCATTGATTGGAACTGTCATTTGATACATGTGCAATTAATAGTTGGTGAAATCACATGGAAGACAAACGGTTCCCACACACACATATTTCTTTTGATTAGTGCTCCGAATCCCAGCTTGTTCATCCTGTGACCCTAAATCATTTGACCCTTGCAAATGAAGTCATCAATACGTCCCATGGCTCCTTTCACAGTTCCATTTGTCCCAATGCTTCCCTAGAAAGTAGAAACTTGGGGTGTGCAAAATTACAACGGCTCGGTTGTATCCGGTTGGATCAATGCTAACTGGGTTCTAGATTAAGGGATTGAACTACTTGATCCAGTCCGATTAGAGTATTTTTTTTAAAATATTTTATCATTTATACGTTGTTTTCTATTTAACATTGTTGGAGATTCTTATAATTTACAATTAAATTTTATTGTTTTGAAATGATTTTATATGATTGTAGGTATTTTTATTAACTTAATTGTGTTTATGATGTCTAATTTTTGATCTCTTATAAAAGAAAAATAAAAAAATTAGGAAATTTGTGGTCTTAGATTGCTTGGACCAATTTGACCGTTAGTTTCTATTGAATTAGACCAGGGCATGGGCTATGAAACTCAATCATTTCAACAAAACAGATTGAAACACAGGTTTGATCTGTCTCTTGTGCAACCAAGCGGGAACCACCCACCCACAAACCACAGCATCAATCATAAACGTTTCCCCGTTGCATCCCACTCACCTTAACTCCTTGAGCTGAACGGAATTACCATCCGCATGCCAACGAGTGTGCACCCAACACAATGATTAAAAGATATCACTATCACCCATTGCTTTGTTTGCCGTCACCACTATGTACTGTTTAAATTAGATGATTCACTCCACGGATTAAACCTGTCAACTTGTGACGGGTTGGATTGGACAAAATCAGGTCCATTTGGATGTGGATCTCTTTGACTCAACCCGTGGTTTAGTCTACCAACCCTCCTTTTATAAAAAAAATGCGTTGATAACTTCTAATCATAATATGAATCATATTAATAATAGGGAGATTTAGTTTCCAGTCCCACACAAGAGAGATATTTAACAATTGGTCCCAGATTTTTAAATAATTAACCACCAGTCCCAAGGTACCATTTTGCAATTAATTTCAGGAGGGAAAGACACATATGCCCTTGATGCTTGAAAAGGGAAATCTGCTGGTAGCTTTCTCTGCATCTCCATTCTCGCTGCTGGTGCCTTTCTCTTTGTCTCCAT
>JANTPZ010002124.1:0-20314 GCA_025593235.1 Vachellia pachyceras | reverse complement strand
ATGCTCAAACCCCAGATGGATTAAAGAGCTTTGGGAGTGCACTGTGCATGACTTCAATGTCACTTGGGAATTATGTAAGCAATTTCGTTGTCAACATAGTTATGAGCATAACCTCTGATGACCACAAGCCTGGTTGGATCCCAGAGAATCTAAACAAAGGTCATCTAGATAGGTTTTACTTCCTTTTAGCTGTATTGACAACCATAGACTTGGTCGTTTACATTGCTTGTGCAAAGTGGTACAGTTGTTGCATCCATTTGCAAGGTAGATCTGAAGAGAGTGATGAATCTGGCACCTTCCAAGTGTAATTTTCTAATGGGCAAAAAAAGGTAACGGTAACAACAATCTTGGAGATATCTTGTGTATAAGCAGACTTTTGTCTTTGAGCCAAAGAGTTTAAATGAGTGACTGTAATTTCCAAGTGTCAATTCACTTTAGCACAACTTGAAATGTTGGGAGTTATAAAGTACAAAGGACCCATTTAACTAATTTGATTGTATTAAAGAAGTTAATTAATTATAATAAACATGACATATATTTTCTAAAATAATCTTATTTATATATAATTGTCTTTGACTTTAACTATTATTAGAAAAGAAGAACCTACCACCTTATTGACAAAATACCAATAGAGGACTGTTTGGAAAGAAAATGATAAATATGAGAGATAGGTTCAACATCAACTCTTTAATTAAGTGTCAGGGTATTGTATATTCTAATTGGGATATGTCAACAATCAGCCAAAGAACTTTAAACAGTGCACAGCAATCCCAAAATCAATGAACTGGATAATTTGGATTCAGACAATTTGATGCATCCAATTTTTGCACTTCAATAATCCTTAACTACGTTGTAACAACCGGTAACCTATAAATTCTTACGGACAATTGGGGTAAAAATCTCCAAAAAAAAAATTCAGTTATCCACAATGACAATATCTTCATAGATGATTCTTCATTCATGAAGTTTTACGAACTTGTATCAGGTGCGTGGATTCATCACGCCAGATTGCTTTTGTGCCACTTTGGACAAGTGTAACATGTTGTTCCTTCTTTAAGTGCCGCTTATTCTGAATCACAAAAAATTAACATCCACCATATAATATAAGAAGCAATTGAAAGAGAAAGAAGATTGATGCCAATCGTGGAGACCTATACTAAAAATACTCACTAATAACAGCTTGAGGGCTCGGGAGAAGGTCTCTTCTGCATCGTCCGAAAATTCCATGTATATCGGCAAAACGCCACGGTAAAGTGCCAGCCTCTGCTTAGTCTTTTCCCTGCATGAGATGAAATCATCTTAATTTAAAAGCTGATGAGAAGCCAAAATCACTCAAAAGAAAGATGATCCACAAAGAAAGCCCCTTGAACGGTAAAGCTACTACTACTCACTCATTGGTGAATGCAAAGATGGTACAGGAAGGCCTATAATGGCTCAAGAGAACAGCCATAGATCCTGTTTGGGTGAAAACCATTATAGGAGTATTAAGGGTGGCAGACATAGTTGTCGCGTGAAAAGCAAAAATTTTTCCCATATGGTTCTGTCAAAATATAAACACAGACTAATTATAATTTTGAAGGATTCTAGATCAAATCTGGATATCTGTAAAGTTCAGCACTTGAAAAAATGAACCGTGCTCAAGGTACAAGGAAAGATGATTTTCTTCCTGAATTAAGCACATACCTGATGGGAATTCAATTGATTAGGAGGATCAATACTACTTCGAAAACTTGACTCAATCCTCGATGCCACGGCATGCATTACATTAACGGCTTTCAATGGATATCTGGGGCGCAAATAGAAACCATCCAAATATACAATACATTATAAATGGTAAAAGGAAAAAGTTAAGTGCAAAGTCCATTATAACGTACACATTTTAAATGAGCTCTAGGTATTTATTTAACTACATCATATGCAGAATGTCAATGGTAATTTAAATTTGTGTAAATAAAAGCTTAATGGGGAAATTGAATATATCAAACTTACTTTCCATGTGCGGTTTCACCCGAAAGCATGATCGCATCGGCACCTTGTCCGACAGCGATTGCAATGTCCGAGACTTCTGCCCGTGTAGGTGTAGGATGATTGATCATGCTTTCAAGTATGTTAGTTGCTACAATCACTGGCTTTTGCATACTGTGACATCTTTTAATGATGTCCTCCTGTTTGATTAAAAAAGGGTATGTATAAGATAGAAATACCAAATGAACAGTCTCACTCTCAAAATATCACTTAAAAGAGAAAAATATCTTCTTTTTTTAAAAAGGACGACTATGGCCGCAAATGGTAGAAACAGAAGTTCACATTATGCACCTTTCGTATGAAAACCATGTTAAAACAACGAACAGAGACAAGCTTAAGATTAGAATGCAGCACATATCCCCCACCTCAGATTCCAGCTATGCAGTTTACATAAATGTCATGTAAGTTGTAAATTTCACATTGCTTACTTGAAACGCTAAACAATCTAAGTCATCCAACTAACTCCTTCACCGATCTTTTATGGTGGCATCTATAAGATGTTTTTCTGTAAGCAACACGTTACCTGCAGTAAAGGAACGTCCTCTATTGGAAGCTCTGCTCCAAGGTCCCCACGAGCAACCATGGCCTACAAAGTAAAAGAACATTTAGGGTGAAACAGGGAAATAGGAGAAAAGGAGAAAATATTTACTAGGAAAATAAGCAAGAATCTCAACTCACTATACTGATAAAGCCAGGAATATCTCCAAATTCAAGTTCATAGAAATTCAAGACATTCTCTACCTAGTTTCCTACACATGTTTATAGTGACGAGTGACGACTAATAAAAGAAAATAGAATATTAACTGAAGCCTAGAAAGTGGTGTTGTGCGTATGCTGTAAACATGGAGAACACTTGAGGTTATGCTAAAATGTTAAATACCGCTGCTCTAATGCTTATGACACTAAAATGCTTACTATCTGCTGGTCTAATTTATTGCTGCTAACTGCTTCTTGTTGACCTGCTGTAAACTTTCTTCCACTCTTTCTTATTCCCTCTAATGTACATAGGTTGTGTTACTCTATAATCTAAGTGATAGATAAAGACCATGATAAATTGCCCATAACAGTGCATTTGATCTATTTGCTCCAGAATAGAGTACAGAATTGAGACCACTGTGGAGAAACTAGGCATAAATTGAAGACTGTTCTAAATTAGTTTTCACAAGAGCTCAGTTGATATGAACAATACAATAACAATAATATATTTTAACTCTTAAGATGTCTATTAAAGAGTGCATTGAGCAAATCTTTGAGATTGGAACATAAGGAGCATGCATGCTCCATTTTTCTTCTCTATAAATATAAAACAAGAAAGCCATTACAGTACACCCCCTGACGGAAAAAGAAAAAGAAAAAGACTGGCAACAAACAGAGCAGAAACATGCACGTGCAAGCGCAATAAAACAACCACTTTTTAAAGAATATAAGAAAAAAATCTTGCTAAAAATGAAAACAGCAAACATGACACGTGCTGAAGAAATATATAGCATCCACAATAGAGAATCTGAAGAGTTGAAAACTAACCCCATCTGAAGCTGAAAGTATTGATTGAAGATTTGGTATAGAATCCGCACTTTCAATTTTTACTATCACATGTATATTGGCATTGTGACCTATAAAAGAGGTTTATGATAATCTTATTATGAAGAAAGAAGGAAGTGATTTAACACACAGAAGCACATGCCCAGAGAATAAGCTCAGAAAGGTGATTAGATGTTTAGAAAAATACTTTTCAGGTAGTCTTTCAATTCATGAACCACTCTAGCATCTTTCACAAATGAGACAGCATAGAAATCCACTTCATTATCCACCCCAAATTTGATATCTTCCCAGTCCTTGTCTATGAAATTGATGCATACAGGAAAGAAGAGAATATAAATGTCAATTGCACATTTATATGATAAAAACACCAAAAAAGGCATGACGTTCCATTAGCAAATAAAAACTGAATAATACCAGTTATGGAAGGAAGTGTTGCACTTTTTCCACGGACATTTAAATGACGCCGAGATTTCAGTTCTCCGCCATCAATCACTTCACATTTAACCAAATCCTTTGTCTTTGACTTAACAGCAAGAGACATCATTCCACCTATAAAAAACATATCAGATGTAGCTCAACTTTTATTTATAGATAATCAAACTGCACTTATGCAATAATTTAATACACTATTGCTACTGGAAGATTCAAATCATGAAAACATATTACTAATAACAGGAATCATCTGATACAGTAGATGACATAATTCCACCTAATCAGATAAAAACCATATAATCAGCAGCAACAATCCAATATTCGGTAATTTATAAACTAAAAAAACTTAAATTTTTTGTTCCAGGTTTAAAACATGACAGTTCTAGCAGTATTTCAGCCATGAACAATATATACACAGTCCACCACAAGTCTTCAACACATGGAAAAAAAAAATATTCATGTTTACCATCAACCAGTAGTATGTCTCCAACCTCCACATCATTCACAAAATCATCATAATTTACACTGACTGTGTCTTCTGTGCTGATCCCTCCTCTTATGGTGAAATTAAATCGCTGCCCCTCTTTAAGTAAAATTGGTTGAGGTACATCCAGACTTCTAACTTCAGGACCCTGTAAAGAAAATCAGCGCATGCAGCTGTTAAAATCAAAACTAACACACAAGGTGTTAAAAAGCATGATTAGATATGAAAACAAAGGAATTTATGCTTTATTTATTATGTTTAGTGTTTAAAAGGATATAGTATGACTATGACCGAAGAAGGAGAAGCAGAGGCAATTCAGGCAGATCTCAAGTATTGAAGCGTAAGCATTTATTTATAGGTTGGTTCATTTTTATGGTGATCAGCGTGCGCATTTAACCTAGTTTACAGCTACTGCTTCCTGATTCCGAGCATCAGATAACGAGGAAAAAAATCCAAAAAATTTTGGGCTATTTCAATGGTTGAAATGCAACATAAAATAAACTAGATGGAGAGAGTGGAAATATAGATAGGAAAGAAGACTACCTTGGTGTCGAGCATTATGGCTATAGCTTTGTCTTTGAATTGGGCATTGTATTCTTTTACAAAGTCGATGGTTTTCTGGTGCGACGCATGGTCCCCATGTGACATATTTAAACGTGCCACATTCATTCCGGCCTCAGCTAGTTTCCAAATCATCTCACGTGAGCAGGTAGAAGGACCTATGGTACATACAATCTTAGTTTTCCTATGTGCATCTGAATGTGCCCCAGTCTGTCCCACAGCATGATTTTCAGACTGCAGCTCCAACAAAGAGTCTGCATCGATCTAGTTTATTTAAAAGAATGAGACAACAAACGCTTAGAATCTGTGTTGGATGCTGCAAAAATACATAATGAACACTGAATATAGTTACTGAAGGCCGTACTGAAAAATAGATATGCCCAAATGTTATATCGATTGGCTGCTCTATTCCAAGGTTCGATGACCCCATCTAACAGTAGGAGAAAATAATGTTGTGTGTGTGTGTGTGTGAAGCCAGATGTAGCAGTTGGGAACCTATGAAGTTCAAAGATTTTTCAGATTGGAGCTCAATCCATGTTCGATATGTTTCCAATAATGAGGTGCATGGAAAAGTACTCTTCGATCACCGAAGCGCAAGTGCAAGGGTGATAGCCATATCGTCAAACGATGTTATGGTTAAGACTAAAAAAGCAAACCGTGCTATTCATGGACCAATTACTAGCACAAACAAAACACAAATTCGAAGATGTGCTAATCATTAGCCTTTTGCTTGTTCAATAAAAAAGGACATTTATATCTTCTTCAATCAAGTGAAGCACTTGCCTCAGCCGATTAGTTACAAAAGCGATAAATCACTGTTCAAATTTCCCCTTTTTATGTAGAGTACGAAAAAGTTCCAATTTATATACTTTTCACATCACCATGACAAGGCAGACAAACACCCAAAGCAAACAGACCATCAAATCAAAACTCAAGAAACACAAATAAAAGACAAAAGCAAACTTACGACGGTCAAAGAACCATTGGGGTACGATACTTCGCTTCTCCGGGTGTGATCGACGATCCTCATCGACGGGCCGGCAAAAGCTTTCAGGCTAAGACATTCCTTTGTGGGTTCAGAACGAAACACAAGGCCACTCACGTATTTTGAGTGTGAGAGATCGGAAGGTCTGGTGGAGTCCGATCTCAACAAAGACATCCCCTTAGACACACTGATCGTCCCCATTGCCATAAGCCCCGAAGTGATCAGAGGCACGACGACGAGGCAAATGAAGCAGGAGAGGAACGTCTGCAAGAACAGAAGACGAGGTTCTCGAGGGAAGGGACAGAAAACCTGGGACCAGGGAAGTTAGTTTGCGACTTTTTGAACACGAGAGTGACGACTGGACTGTTCCACTCGCGACCAGCCGCCATTTAAACAATTAGCTCGCTTCCATGATACATCATGTCTTGAATCTTTGATTAATTTCCCGTCATTTTCCAACCGATTCAATTCATGAATGCGGTCTTCTTTGTCCCCAAAATGATTGGGCCATAATTTGGAATCAAATATTCTCTCTCCTTTTCTTTTGTCAAAATCTTGAATAATCGTCGTCACTATTGATAATTCGGGTGGGACGACGTACATTTGACTAATTTGTCCGGCCTGGATGAAAAAGGTATAATATATTGCCAAAGAAAGTAACTAGGTGAAGGACACCTATCCTGCCATGTCGACATTTAAAATTTTAGATTTCTTTCATTCATACACAAATTAATAATTATGCTAAATTAAGTGATAAGCACAATAATGTTTTAACATATTTATCTCCAAAATTACTTTTAAAAAGTGAAATTGAGATTTCAAAAAGTCAATCTAAATAAGCACTTAGAGGTATATCTATACATTGTTAAATCTAATTGAGATTATATAGCTTTCTGGGCATGATTGTTTTATTTCTAACTATATGTTTTGGTGTAGATTTTATGCCGTACATTGATATTATTTATTTGAAAATGTCTTAAAAATTATAAATAAGTATAAAAACTTAAATTTTTATATTCATTATATTAAATTTTACAATCACATATAGATATGACACATATCCATATATGATTGTACGTTGTAAAAATTAACATGATATATAAGGGTTAACATGCACCCAACACTTCGAATTATTTTTGGAGGTAAAATCAACATCCTAAAACATTTAATAGTGTAATTTTACGCTGACTTATTTAAAATGGTGCAGAAAATTAACTTCAACTATCTCTCCCTTAAAAAACAAATCTTTCATACAAGTTTTGTCTTCAACATTTCATATCTTAACTTTTGCAATCAAATGAGCCAGGAAAAATTTGTGAAGCTTTTCACTTTTCCCACCATATATACTTCGTCACGTGGCCATAGATGCGTTTCACTTTTCCCAAAACTGACATCTCAGTTCATGATAATCCCAGAAGCTGAAAAAGCGCTTCATGTCATCCTCTGATAAGGCCACAGCAGTAACAGATTGTTGATGCTTCACTAATAGTCGAAATTCTCCACTTGTTCCTTATTGCTTCATTGTTGAAGCAAATTCTCTCCGAACCTAAAAGCTCTCTTCTTGATTACCCTCTATCAACTCATGGGCTATATATGAGGGAGTCTTTTCCGCCTTCCTTTTCTTCTTCTTCATCACCATCTTCTTCTCTCTCCTAGCAATGCCACGTAGCATTCTCAAATGAGTTTCTGCAATTCTCTTCCTTGCTTCATCCTCAGTTTCCTCCTCCTCCTCCTCCTCCTCCTCAATTTCACCACGACAAGCTTGCTCTTCCCTATCGGCACACCGAAGACGTCATAGACCTCTACGTCGCTTTCCATCTCACTGTCAGCGGTGTCATCAACTTTTCGGCGCTTTCTTTATTCGCTCCAAAAGAAAAGGATTATGATTTGTTGAGAAACTTTTACCATTCTTCTTAAGATTCTTTTATCCCATAGCGAAATGCTTAGAGGTCATTTACTCCTGTCAAAATTAGTGAGAGATAATCGATAATTCCATTCATCCTGAGTGCATATATATGTACAACCAATGGGCAGAACGTGACTATCGGGATTGACAGCAATGGGATCCCGTAGAAGGCGTTGCCTTCAATCTGCTTACAATCTCGCAACTAACGCAACTGACAGAATCCCAATATATACGAAACTGAATGCATGGAATCTATGCATTAATGTCCAAGGAATATTTTCTTATATCTATCACTCCCCTTCAAGTTGGAGCATGGAGATTGACGATGCCCAACTTGCGCCTGAGGTACTTAAACCTGTCTTGCCCAAGAGCTTTCGTAAAAATATCCGCTGTTTGTTCTCTAGTCCATATCGTGGTGGGCATTATCTCCTGTGAGTCCACCCGCTCTCGTACGAAATAGCAATCTATTTCCACATGCTTTGTCCTTTCATGATAAACTGGGTTTCTGGTGATGTGCAGTGCTGCCTGGTTGTCACAATACACTGGGGTGGCATGTTCTTGTTTTGCACCGAGCTCCTCAAGCAACCATCTCAGCCATATGAGTTCACTCACAGTGTTTGCCATAGCCCTATGTTCTGCTTCAGCTGACGAGCGTGACACCACGCCTTGCTTCTTCGTCCTCCATGCTATAGGAAAACCTCCTAGTTTGACCAGATAACCTGTGCATGAGCGTCGATTCTTGGGGCACTTGGCCCAATCAGCATCACAAAAGCTTCTAACTCAAGATTCCCATTTGCTCTCAACAACACACCTTGTCCTGGAGTTGCTTTTAGATACTGTATAATTCTTTCAATCGCATTTAGGTGCATTTGCTTAGGTTCTGAGGAATACTGACTTAGTGTGTTCACAGCATAAACAATGTCTAGTCTGGTTACCATTAGGTATATCAGCTTCCCAATGAGCTTTCTGTGTTCCATGCCATCCACAGCCTAGTTATCATCACTGTCTTTATCCTCCTCATCATCGTGTATTACCAACCTGCAGTTTTGCTCCATCGGAAAGTTGCTTGGTCTACAGCCTTCCATTTTTGCTTCATCAAGTAAATCCAATACATACTTCCTCTGACTCAGCACGATCCCCTGAGGTGATTGTGCAGATTCAATTCTCAGGAAGTATTTCAGCTGCCCAAGGTCTTTGATGGTAAACTTATCATTCCTGTATGACTTCACTTCGTTGATTTTCTCAACATAGGTTCCGGTAATGATGACATCATCTACATAAATTTGTGCCATAATGAACACTGAATTTGATTGGTATATGAACAATGAGTGATTTGCTCGAGATTGTCTAAAACCGATTCTTATAAAGGCACCTGTGAATTTCTTGTACCAGTTCCTTGAAGCCTGTTTCAAACTATACAAGGACTTCCTTAACCTACACACTCTAGTGTCACCCTTCTGAGCAAAACCTTCTGGAACTTGCATGTAAACTTCTTCACTTAAGTCCCCATGAAGGAAGGCATTATTCATGTCCAACTGATGCACAACCCAACGTTTCTTGGCCGCTAGAGCTAGTAGAGTCCGCACTGTTATCATCTTTGCTACAAGGGCAAACGTTTCATCATAATCCACGCCCCCCTCTTGTGTGAAACCTCTAGCAACCAATCCAACCTTGAAATCTGCTATCTCCCCAGTTGGTTTATACTTTACCTTGAACACCCATTTGGAGTCAATGATGTTCCTTCCTGGCGGTGGTTCTTCTAGGGTCCACATTCCATTCTTCTCAAGAGCATCAATCTCTCTTTTCATGGCTTGTCTCCAATGATCAAGCTTGATTGCCTCACTGAAGTTTTTGGGTACTTTCTCATGGTCAATGGCAGCAAGGAAAGCCTTGTGTTGTGAAGAGAATCTTTCATAGCTCACATAATTAGCTATAGGGTGCGCTGTCATCATGTGTCCCTCATCAATATGGTCTTCCTGCTGTTTGTTGGAAGTAGGTAGGCTAACTTCATACTCATCAAGCTGCTTGGGGACATTACGTATGCGTTGGCTTCGCCTGAGCACGCATTGCCCAACTCCTCCAACCTGATCGGTGCCAAACTGTGTATTAGTAACGTCACTATACTCGAGTGCGTGCACTTCGTTACTCTGCTCACTATGCTGTGCATGTACTTCATTACTATGCCCATTGCTCTCGAACACAATTGGCCTATGGTCTTCATCTTCACATCTCCCCTTGAGCATAGGCAATCGGATACCACATCCCAAACGCTAGATGGATGTGCGTTGTCATTCGATGGTGAAGATGAGTGTAAATTTTGAAACGGGAACTGTTGCTCATAGAAGGTAACTTCACGTGACACAAAAATCTTGCATCTTTCAATGTCAAAGAGGCGATATCCCTTTTGCCCAGTGGGGTAGCCGATAAACACACATTTCCTCCCCCTTACTTCAAATTTGTCTGTGTTTGTCAAGTCATGAGCATAGGCAAGACAGCCAAATGCTCGCAAGTGTCCATATGAAGTGGGTTTGTTGGTCAGTATCTCATAGGGTATTTTGTTCCCTATAGCCTTTGTAGGTAGTCAGTTAATGATATTGACATCAGTCAACACATATTCACTCTAGAAATGTTTTGGTAAATGTGTGTGGATGCGTAAAGCCCTTGCCATTTCTATGATATGTCTATGCTTCTGCTCAACAACCCCATTCTGCTGTAGTGTATAGGCATATGATGTTTGAATTACAATGCCTTGGTCATCACAGAACCGTATAAGCTCAGATCCTTTGAACTCGGTGCCATTGTCAACTCTGATTTGCTTGACTCGTTTGTCATATTGTGTGTCAACCATTTTTAAGAAATTCATGAGTAGTCTACTAACTTCACTCTTTTTTCTCATTAGATAAACCCAAGTTGCTCTACTAAAATCATCTACGATCGTGACAAAATATTGAGCACCAGTTAGAGAGGTTATTCTGTAAGGGCCCCATACGTCGCAATGAATTAGATAAAAAATGGATTGACTTTTTATTGAACTATCCCCAAATGGCAATATACTATTCTTTGCCTTATTACAAGAGTCACAGAAACCAAACTGATCAAATTTATCAAAGCTTAAATTGATTCACTTCATTTTCTCAATGGATGCATGTCCCAATCGCCAATGCCACAGAGTTGAGTCTTTACTTCCCTTTATCATCAGTGCTACCTTCTCACCCTTTGTTGTCTCTAAAATGTAAAAACCATCATAGTATCTCCCCATACCAATCATGTGGTTCGAATGGAGATCCAAAATCAAGCAAAGGTCCTTTACAAAAATTACAGCATATATAGTCATCATCGTGAGTAATGCGACCAACTGACAACAAATTGCACTTAAAATCTGGTATTTTAAGAATATCCTTGAAAAACAAACCATTCTTTAATTTTAAACTACCAGAAGATTTGACGGGGATGTCCTGACCATTTGGTATTTTCACCAGAAGATGACTACCTTTTCTCTCGTTTGACAATGATTTGTCTTCACATATAATATGTTCATTTGCTCCTGAGTCAATTACCCAAAATTTACCAAAGTCAAAGTTTGTTATGTGCTTACCTACCATGTTTGCCATGGGTTGTTTCGAATGCTTGGTGTCCTTACACAGTCCGCCTTCACCATTCAGTGTCTGAATGAGTTGCTCATACTGTTGAGATGTGAGTCCCGGGATAGGACTCTCATTTGCATTCACATACGCTGCACGTGTCCCTCCTTTTCGTTTATTCCACGAGTTTGATCTTTCGCCCCTCTCTCTGGATTTGCTCCAACTAGCAGGATAGCCGTGGATTTCAAAACATTTTTCCATAGTGTGGCCTTGTTTATGACAGTGATAATGTAATATCCTATTTTTAAAAAAATTAATTATTAGCATTAGAAAATATTATTTTATGATAAATACAATTTATTATTATGTATCTAAGTAATCTTAAATATGATTCTTTTAATTAAAATAAATTATAATATATATTTAAATAGTTAAATGGCAAAAAAAGGAAAACGGGGTAATTTTCGTAATATCTTAATCCTTTGGGTCAAGTTGTGTAATTTTCACCAAGAGTTTTATTTTAAACATTTACCCAGGAGAGAGACGGCTTACTATTCATTTCACTGTGCATTACTATTCATCATCTTTTCCGTCGTTTCGTCCGCCATTGCTGAGTTTTTGAGCTTATTTTGGTAAGCAAAACTACATCTAATCACAAAACTTTCTTCATGAAAATTGTTCTATGAATTTTTCTCTTTCATATGGAAGTAATTTTGTTCTGATTAGATGAAATTTTTAGAGTTAGAATTTTGAAAAGTTTTGAGTTTTGAAGTATATACATGTAGAGGGATGTTAATGGGTAATTTTCATTGGTTTGAATTTTTTATTTGGTACTTTTATTATTTTATAACAATTTTTTTAATCAGACCTAGTATTTCCATTTACTGATTATTTGCCCAATGAAAATGTAATTAGTTCAGTTTAATTTTGAAAAATTTTAAATAATTTTTGTAGATAATCTGTTTATTTTGGGGCACAAAGGATTGTTTGTACCAATTGAGCTTGAGTTTTATAATTTCTTTTAGTTCATTAGGGCTTATAAAATTTTTTGAAAGGATGAGATTTGATGTTGATGATAAAACATGAATATTATGAAATTTTTGTGAAACTTTAAGTGTTGAAAATTAGTATTTTTGGATACGTTAAGGAAAGATAAATATTTTTTAGTGATCCTATTGCATGAAACATGATTTATGGAAGAAGGAATTGGGATTTTAATAAGTGTTTGAAGATATTTGATTTTTGTGATTTTAGAGGATTTAAAGATAATGATTTTTGGGGATTTTTGGTATATTGGGTATAATTTTAAGGAAGAACAATAGACCTATTGGATGATATGAAGGGGATTGAGATGAAGATTTGAATTATAATGGAAGGTGGAAAATTGTTGGAAAACTTAAAATTTGAAAAGAAAATAAATTTTATTTAAATGTACACTTGTTTTATTAGCATTATATTAATGTGTGATTTAATCAATTGTGTAGATTATTTGTGTCTTGGTGACTTGAGCTTTGGGCTTGGATTATTGTGGTATTGCATATTTGCTTTAACGTGAGGTAACCACATTTAATTTATTTTATAAGATTGTCATAGGTTGTAAGATGTTTTGGAAAACATCTTTTGAATCGTAAGTGTTATCTTCATTTAAAATTTATTTATGATGATTAAATTGTTAAATTAACATGAAGTTACCCTTGAAACTATGTTCTATATGTTTATGAATCATTGGTGAAGCGGATAATAGTTTAACATTACGATTTATATTAATGACTCTTTATATATTGTAATTGAGAACGTGATGGAAAATGAGAATATATGTGTTATAGAAGGATGGTGGCTATATTGTTGGGGCTTGGGTTGTGATGAAGTCTGGAAAGAAGATATACTTGGTACACCATAAAGTTCATGGTAATAGTCTCCACTGCTAATCATAGTGGTTGATATTATATTAGACCTTCCAAGTTTTGGACCCAGTTGTGGGCGGCTTTGGGAATGGTCAACTCTCGTGAGCCTTGAACCCAGTTGTGGGCGACTATAGAGAGGATGACACCTTCCAGCCTTGGACCCAGTTGTGAGCGGCTAGAAAGAGGGCTCATTAACCTCATATTGACGGTTGACTCTAGCCAAGTCTTCTATCATTATAGGTCAAAGTCCACGTCAGGTGATATAAGGAGGAGTTTGGTGGGGGGTTGTGTATAAATTGTGTGGTATTATGTTGATATACATGTAATTACGAATTTATTCCATTGAAAATTTGTTATTCTACCAACTTCTCGATCTAGAGTATATTATTATGTTTGGTATGGATTTAATCACCAAATACTCTTTTGGTTTATAAATGTTATTAATATACTTTTAAATGAACTTATCCTTGCTTCACCTCTTATAACCCCACCTGAATATTTGATAAATTATCTGTTGGTTACTGGGACTTTATGCCTCATCCTGTGGTTTCAAAATTTTCAGGAGAAGGCCCCAGTACTAGTAGACGGGAAGGAAAAGAGCCGGAGGCATAGTATTATGTCAGCTCTTGTAGGGCCTCCTCTTTTTGAGATATTTAAGTGGGAGATGAATATATTGCCATATATTTAGGCGTGCATACTCTTCATATTATTTTGTTCATATTTGATGTTGAAGTATTGGTGCTATTCTGCTTATGTCAATCCATGATCTGGGCATATGTTACCCCGATATGTGTATTTTGATAGTCATATAGGAGGTTCCAACTATGATAATATAGTTGATTTCTGAATAGCATTACGCCATTTCTGGGTTAGGATGGAAGATTATTAAACTTTTATTCTTATTTGATTTAAATGAATTTTATTACGAGGTTTTTGGTTGAGATTGTTTCAAGTTGGTATTTAGAGCCAGAGAAATTGAGATCATTTGTCTTGCAATGCATTGCATGTAGGTCACATATGGTAATATGGATCTCCACACATGTCTCTCCTTCATTTCTTATTGTACTGACCTCTTCTTTATGGGTTTCATCCTTAGGTGGGGAGAATGGTGAGTACCAGAAGGATGGGAATCGATGCGGCTGAAGGTTGTGCACCACCTTATCCTCCAAATCAATCGTCGCCAAACAATGATGAAATTTTGAGACAGTTACACGCAACGATCATTGGACTTGACGAAAGGTTAAGAAAAATGGAAGATGATCGAGAAAGCCAGAAATCTGAAAGGAGAGCTAATAATTTAGAGAATGGATATGTGGATCCAAGTGATGGTGCCAGTATTGGGGATACAGCCAATAACTCGCATCAGCCTAGTGGAAGCACAGGGCAAGCGCAACAGGATACTTCCATACTTAATGTGTGAAAGCATTTATCAAAATTCCACCCTCCTCGTTTTGATGGTACAGGTGATCCTACTGAGGCTGCTTGGATTTGCCAACTACAGACTCTGTTTAAAGTAGTAACCTGCAATGAGTTGCAGAAAGTGCAGGTGGCCATTGTTCAGATGGATGGTCAAGCTAAGGATTGGTGGGATAGTGCTATATATCCTGAGGAAGAGCAGACCTTTAAATGGGAAGATTTCAAGAAGATGTTTCTGGATCACTTCTTTCCTGCTCTCCTACACCAACAAAAGGAGAATGAGTTCTTTGTACTGCAGCAGGGAAACTTAAGTGAGGATGAGTACATTACCAAATTTATTGACCTTGTCAAGTATGTGACTTATCGACAAGAGAAGAAGTATAAGGCTTGGATGGCAACCAATTGTTTGAAAGGCCTAAGCCTAAGCTTAAGTCATTGCTTACAGGAGCCAGAATATCAACTTTTGAAGAGATGTGCACTATGATACGCTTGATGGGGCATAAGCTTCGAGAACTTGAGGAATCAAAGAAAAAAGATGCATTGGGCATGTTCATCCCATCAGTAGGTCTTTCTGAAGGGATAAATAAGAAACATTTCCACTCTAGTAGCAGCTCTTCCAAAAAGCATAGCCACTTTGGGGGCTCTCATATGAAGAATCATCCTCATGGCCGTCAGGCAGTGAGGGGACATAGTAGCAAGGATCACAGTGCAAGCCAGGGGTCTGTTAAGAGTTAGGGGTCATTTAGAGGCTCTACTATTACTACCCCTAGCTTGAACAACCATCCTTTATGCCAACGATGCGGTAGGCGTCATCCGGGCAGTGTTGGATATGTTATGCTTGTGGAGAGATGAAGAAGACCAACCAATCTAAACCTTCAATTGCGGGAAAGGTGTATGCTTTACCAGCTGAGGAGGCTAGTGCAGCTCCCAACTTGATTCTAGGTAACATTCTTCTTAACGGAAAACCTCTATGTGCTTTATTCGATTCTGGTGCTACCTATTCAGTTATATCTTTTGTTTGTGCTGAGAGGTTAAGGTTGTGCTTGGTTGATTTGCCGTATGACTTGTTTGTATCTACCCCAGTAGGAGTTACAGTGAAAACTGTTAAAGCATGTATAAGAGTATCTTTGATTTGTAATGGTCGAAAGACGATAGTAGATTTGTTTTGTTTGCCTCTGAGTGGAATCGATGTAATTATTGATATGGATTGGCTATCCTCAAATGGTGTTACTTTAGATTGTGAGAAGAAGATAGTGGTTATGCGTGATGGTTGCACACCAACTGCAATGTCAAATGCTTCAATGTTGTTATCTGCTTCTCAGTTAGAGAAGAGTGTCAATAACGGATGTGAAGCATATTTGGTTTTCTTCTCAATCCCGGCAGAAACTGAGGAAGGAGTTGATCAGATTGAGGTTGTTAATGAGTTTCCAAAAGTATTCACAAATGAGATGTCCGGCTTACCTCCAGAAAGAGAGATAGAGTTTTCGATTGATTTGGCACCTGGGATAGAGCCTATTTCGAGGGCTTCGTACAGAATGTCACCTTTGGAGCTTACAAAGCTGAAGAGATAGATAGAAGATCTATTGGAAAAGGGTTTTATCAAGCCTAATGTGTCTCCATAGGGTGCTCCAGTATTGTTTGTAAAGAAGAAAGATGGTAGCTTGAGGCTATGCATTGATTATAGATAGCTTAACAAGGTCACAATTAAGAACAAGTATCCACTTCCGAGGATCGATAACTTGTTGGATCAACTTGTGGGTGCTTCTATCTTCTCGAAAATTGACTTGCAATCTGGATATCATCAATTAAGGGTTCAAGCTGAAGGCATTTCTAAAACTGCCTTTCGGACAAGATATGGTCACTATGAGTTTCTAGTGATGCCTTTTGGGTTGACTAATGCTCCTGCAGTGTTTATGGACTACATGAACAGGATCTTCAGACAGTATCTAGATCAATTTGTGGTGGTATTTATTGATGACATCCTCATCTACTCGAAGAGCAAAGAAGAGCATCGATGTCACCTCCGTATTGTATTGCAATCACTGAAGGAGAATAAGTTATATGGCAAGTTGAGTAAGTGTGAATTTTGGCTTCGAGAGGTGAAATTTCTAGGACATGTAGTTATGCACAAGGTATAACAGTTGATCCTAGCAAGGTTGATGCTGTGTTGAAGTGGAATCTCCCAAGTCGGTGACAGAAGTCCGCAGTTTTGTCGGGCTAGCAAGATATTATCATCGTTTTATTCAAGGTTTTCTCAAATTGTCATGCCTTTAACAAAGCTAACTAAGAAGAACCAACCGTTTGTATGGACCAACAAATGCGAGTCCGCATTTCAAGAATTGAATTTAAGGTTAACCACAGCTCCAGTCCTTATTATCCCAGATCCAACTCGACCTTATACAGTTTATACGGATGTGTCATTAAAGGGTTTGGGATATGTTCTGATGCAAGGGAACAATGTGGTGTCTTATGCTTCTCAACAGTTAAGGCCTCATGATGAGAATTACCCGACCCATGACTTGGAGCTCGCTGCTGTGATATTTACATTGAAGATATGGAGACATTATCTATATGGTTCCCAATTTGAGGTGCTCAGTGGCCACAAGAGCTTGAAATACATAGTGAATCAGAAGGAATTAAATAATAGGCAAAGGAGATGGATGGAATTTCTAAAGGACTATGATTTTGAGTTGAAATACCATCATGGAAAGGCTAATGTGGTAGCAGATGTATTGAGTAGAAAGTCAGTACATGTGTACCACTTGATGTTGATGGAAAATTCTTACTTGGAAGAATTGAGAGACTTCCAAGTGATACCAGGAATCGCAGCCAAGTTGAATTCGATAATCGGTGATGTGGAATTCTACCAGAACTTGAGAGAGGCTCAATTGGGGGACGACAATTTGATGCAGATCATAAGGGAATTAGAGAATGGTGATGTCCCAAACTACGAAATTGGGAGTGATGGAATTCTAAGATATAAGAAGAAGGTATGTGTTCCCAACAATGAAGAGATCAAGAAGACCATTCTTGAGGAGGCTCATCGAAGCCAGTATACCATTCACCCTAGAATCACAAAGATGTATAATGATCTAAAGCATGGTTACTGGTGGCCTAAAATGAAGAGGGAGATGACTAATTTCGTGTTGAAGTGTCTAACTTGTCAAAAAAATCAAGATAGAACATTGTCATCCTCCAGGATTGTTGCAACCCCTTAAGGTTCCCGATTGGAAATAGGAAATCATTTCTATGGATTTTATCATGGGACTACCCCCAATTACAGAAGGACGGAATGCTATATGGGTAATTGTGGACCGTTTGACTAAATCAGCCCACTTTCTTCCTATTCGAGCGAATGATTCATTGGAGAAATTGGCTGAGTTTTACGTGAACCAAATTGTGAGACTCCATGGAATACCTAAAGACATCATCTCAGATCGTGATCCCCAGTTCACTTCAAACTTTTGAAAGTCATTGCAAGGAGCTTTGGGATCGAGGCTGAAGTTCAGCACAGCCTATCATCCGCAAACAGATGGACAAACTAAGAGGACAATCCAAAACTTTGGAGGATATGTTAAGGGCTTGTGTAATAGAGCTTGGAGGAAGCTGAGATAGGCATCTACCATTGGCAGAGTTTGCATACAACAATAGTTATCATTCGAGCATTCAGATGGCACCTTTTGAGGCACTGTATGGCAGGAAGTATAGATCACTGCTTTGCTGGACTGAGTTGAGTGAAAGGACCATTGTGGGTCCGGATTATGTTGATAAGACTCAAAGGGCTTTCCAATGATAGGTCATTTATCAAATTTGAATGCAAAGGTTTGATTTTAGTCAAAAATGATTTTGGTTAACCATAATTTCGATTTAATTTTTATAAAAAGTAGTTTTGAGGGGATTGAATTTATTTGGATATTTCACGGAATTTTACTACTTCAATTATTGATATAGTCATTATTCACTTCATAATTTACTAATTTCATTGTTAATTTTAATGGTCCATCAAAATTTAGACACCATCCACGTGAGGGCAAGGTCAAATCAAAATCACTAATCATTAAAATATCGAATATTTAAATCTAAGGAGCCAAATCAAGAATTCAATTCTCTAAGGAATTAAATAAAATATTTCATATGTTGAAAAAACTGTAATTAATATTTTTTATCACAAAACGAATTTAAAAAAGGAAATTTACATTCAAATCATAAATAGGAGAATTAATGAATAAAAGATTCTAAAGATTCACAAAATTACCATAAGGTTCTAGGAATAGCTGCTGAGGTTATTAATGAAGGTCGGTAAAGTTGTTAATGACAACCTCAGCAACTACTCCTGTGATATTATGATAATTTTATGAATCTTTAAATATTTTATTCATTAATTCTTTTATTTGGAATCTGATTGTAAATTTTCCATTTAAAAATAACCTTTATATGCGACACCGGTGCTTTAATACAAAAATCACTCCTTGAGTATAATTGGGCCCAAGATTAGACCAAAGAGGGTTATGGGCTTTTGGGCCAGGCTTTGTGCATGTCGCGAATCCTTTTTTTTCCCTTTTTAAAAAAATCCGAACAATAAATTTTCTGGTGAGAAACCCTAAGCTGTGTCTATATATACCCAGGAACTCGCCTTATCTTCTTAATCGCTGGTAAGGAACGCCTTCAACGGTGTACTTTTGGTGGATTTACGTATTTTCTTGCGATGTGGTGAGCTTATTTTTCCTTTTTCTCGTGGATTGATTCAAGGCGGAAGAGAAAAGGATTGATTCTAGTAAATGTGCCAGAGGCGGATCTGACGCGATCTCGTTGCTGATAGCACTTGGATCCATTAAGAAGCTCTGAGCTCAACATTTTCCATGGAATTGGTCATTTGTATTTTAGTTGTGCATATTAACGTTGTTTGATTGTGTGGGAAAAGCGAAGTGATGATAGCAATTCATTAGTCTGTCAATCCACTGATATTAGTGTGATGCTACTATGAATCCCGACAGGTTCTGATCGCTAACTTTGTTCCCTCCTCGATTTTCTCATTTTCATCGTCTTTTTTTGTCACCTAGATGTTAGGTCTAGGGAAACGCAGAATTGAGTTATTGAGGATTAAACCCCCAACATGTTTTGCTTTTGGTAAATGGAAATGGCGAGAAATTACGGGTGCGTGATGAATCTCAACTTAACAAATGGGTAATTTGCGTCTGAATAATCATTGATGCTATTTCACCTTGGAGACCTGATGCTCGTAACTTCCTTGCCATTGCTGTTTACTTTCGTTGATTGCTCCTTATTTTGATAATTTTCTGGATTTTTTTAAAAACATTCGCATGCATGAATTTCCGTTGGTTGATGTTCTGGTTCTTCTTTTCTGATGTGTCCCGTTGAATCAATTATTACTGGATTATTTATCCTTTAATGACTTTTCTCTTAGTTCTGTGCAGTTAGAGTGACTTCCATGTTTGCATACCATGTTTTCTTAGGTGT
>JANTPZ010002121.1:0-12220 GCA_025593235.1 Vachellia pachyceras | reverse complement strand
TGTCCTATTAGTATGCAGGTCCTTCACAAAACACCCATGTGAGTAGAATAGCACATATACTGGGTTATCATCAGTCAATTTCTTAACACTTAACAAATTCTTTGTCATTTTGGGCACAACTAAAACATCTTCCATTTTAAGATGTCGTGAATCAGCACAAGACAAAATAGCAGTTCCAGTGTTCTTAATAGAAAGTGGATAACCATCCCCAACCAAAATTTGGTCGTTACCTGTTTCCTCAATCTTAGTATCAATAGAAGCAAAGGATGAAGCCACATGATAGGTGGCTCCACTGTCTAAGTACCACGCTGGGTCAGTTACAGTTTCAGCTGTTGCAGTAAAGGCCGAAGCTGAGGGAGAAAAAGGATTTCCAGCATTGAAAGTCTTCCCTGAGGGACCATTATAGTCCCTGTCATAACGTCTATAGCAGGATCTTACCTCATGTCCAAACTTCTTACAGAGTTGACATTGAGGTTTCTCTTGAGAATCAGTCTTTGTGTCTGCATTCCATGCTCTGTAGGTGCCACGGCCACTGGATTTAGTTTTGTTGCCACGAGACTTCCAGGAACCTCGACTGCCTCTATTTTCCTCAGATCTCACAGCAACATTGGCAAAAGCATTAGTCATTGAAACAGTATTGTTGAGCTGTTCTAAGCGAGCTTAAAATGTTACCAGTTTTAGGTGAAGCTCAGCCCAGCTTAAATTATCCCTATCAGACAGATACACTACAAGGGGATTATAGTCGGCATCAAGTCCAGAAAGCACCTGTGCTACGAGGCCTTCAGGTGAGACAGGGCTCCCAGCCAGTGCCAGTTTATTGGAAAATACCTTCATCTTGCTTAAGTATTCCTCCATTTTCAGTGACCCCTTTCTCATACGCTGGAATTCGAACTTCAATAGCTGCACTCAAGCTTTGGCATTAACCCCGGCCAGGCTCTTCGCTAACGTCCAGAGATCTCGAGACGTCTTACACTGAGTCAGCTGCGAGGCCACTTCTACAGTCATCATACTGTAGAGCCAGCCGAGAAGAATTTGATCCGTGACTAACCAGTCCTCATACGCCGGATTAAGTATAATATCGGCGTTAGCATCAAGTATGTACTCAGACGATACGGCTTTGGTGCCGAAAATATAACCGTCGAGCCGATGACCCCGAACAACAGGGAGCAACAATGACTCCCAAAGAAGAAAATTGACGCCGTCGAACTTTACAGGGCTCACCTGACTGAGCGAGTTCAGAAGCGGGACACATTTGTGGAGGTGACTGGATAGGATGACTGGGCGACAGAGAGAGGATTTGGGTGAGGGTTGTGTGGAGGATTTAAGGTAGCGGAGGGCTGAGTGTTGGGTGAAGGTTGAGCAAACGAGGCAGCAGTGTTTTCAGTAGAGGTTGCCATGACGCGTGTCTTGAGCGGCTCTGATACCAAGAAAGAAAAGAGACAGTAAAAGGAAAGCTAACCGAAATGTATAATGGGGGCTCAATACAATTGCATACCCAGCACTCCCCCTTTTATCTGTAACAATAAATGTCCTTTACAACCAAAAGATGACACCTGTACAAGCAATAGAATATTCCAGATACAACCAATGGTAATACTATGTACAAGACTAAATACCCAGATAATAATATGACAGTTAAGTAATTACATTCATAATTCTAACTTGAAGCCATGTCAACTGAACGCTGCTGTTTCAACTTTAGTACTCCCTTTTGCACTCTTTGGGGTAATCCATATCCTTTTATACGCTATCAGACAATAATTCAACACGATTGCGTGATTATTTGGTGAATGATGGATCTCTCCAACATGCTTTGCTTTACTGCTTATGGATTGAACAGTATACGGCTACGTGTAGCAGTTTCACAGTATGTTTGTTTATGCAGGCTGGACGCGATCTAAGATTTATAAGTTTATCAATGGGCGGGTGCTTCACCTTCGGTGCGTTTGTACTATTGGTAGGAACTCCTTTCTTAGTCTCCTTTTGACAATGTGACGTTGCTCTCTCATTTCTTATGTAACATTCAATTTCCCTTAACGCCAGACACTGAGCAGCAGATATGGCTTTCAAGGCTGTTGGCTTGCACTCGCAGTATTTCAATGGGTAAGCCTAGGATCTCCAATTTGCATTATGTACTAGCATTACATATAAATTCTGAAGTTCGATTATTTTATCGTCTCTAGGCTCGGTTTTCGATGTCCCTCCGGCGCGTTCTTTCACCCAATGGCATGTTATACTCTGAAGATTTTGAGCGGTATAAGCAACTCAAGGTTGCATAGGCTATTAGGCTGGGAGCTTAGTTTTATATTTATAGCTCATGACACGCCTTAATCGGGATAGAAGCCCTCCTGTATTTATTTTTGAAGCATCAAAAGATAGGCATGCGCTTAGGATCTATATGTCAGAGCTCACAGGTGAAAAAAAAAAAATGCCAGAGCTCACATTGTTAATTCTTAAAAGCATGACGTAACGCGAGCAATTCATATGCCTCAGTGTTCCGCCTCTAATTTTATTTCTAAATTTAAAGCTAAATCATATTCAGGGATCCTTCTCTCAAATCAGGTGTGGAGTTAATTTCATTGTGCTTATATTTTTGTTTGTTACATGGTACATTCAGCATACAGCAGGCTTGCATGATTATAACCGTTTAATTTGATTGAATGTCACCAGACAAAAGGTACCCATCTGCTTCTACGATAAGAATTACTTTGTAGTTAAATTTCTTCATTAAAATGAGTCTTTGATTTAGTGTAATTTATCGTTACTGGGAGTTAGTATAATTAATTGATTGTGACGGAGAAATAATATTTTACGAGATGGTATAACATTTGCCTATTTCAAGAACTCCTATGCGATGCACTGGTGAGCAATTAATTATCCTGCGCTAATTTTTTTTCGCCGTCAGTTCGTACAGGACAATTAGGAAACAAATTCCCTCTCTGGATAAGATTTCAGTAACAGTAACGATGGTCTTCAAAGCCACCAATTCATAACCTTGCAATAATTCCGGCATGAACCCTGTCCTCGGATTTCAGTTCGTTGCAAACGATTAATTATTCATGGAAGTATATATTATATAGAACTTTGCCCAAGTTTCTAATATGCATGCGCATGTCGAGATTCGAGTGTCAATTTCTAATCCACGAAGCACTGATGCTTCAAGAAGTAACTAAATCCTCTCTGATGCAAGCCAAATGTTTGACACTTCGATTGCACCTAAAACACCAAACACTAAGCCAATATCTATGTTCCTCAGTTTGCAGTAACAGCAACAGCAACAAACTTTATAAAGTGATGTTAGTCATATAGATTACATGTTGCCACTGAGTTCAATCAACAACCAACTTAAGTTTGCATTTCAGCTCTGTTAGGAAAATAATCAACATGTAGAGCCTAATTTGAGTTCGAGATTTTCAGTTACTATATTGAAACAAGTCTTCCTCCAAATCAAGTTTTCTTCCTAGTTCCTCGAGCAAAAAAAATCTCTGTACAAGACATTTAATATTCTTCCACCGCAGTGAGATTTCATAAGCAACAAGAGTTCTATGCATACACATTTGGAATTCAACTGCCTTAAATTAAATATGTTTGTAAGTGCCATGCATGCAAAGCCTCACTCCGTATAGATTGAGCAATAGAACAAAACTCAACATAAGTTCACCAGGTATTTATTACCTAGTGTTTCCAAAATTATCTCCGCCACGAAAACTTTGATCCTTGTTCCTTACTCTGCAATTTTTACGAGAATAACAGGGAAATGTCGCAAGGGACAGGTGTAATTAGGAAAATGAAAGCTAAGCCCTTAACTTGCTTACCATTTTTGGTTTTAGCTGTTTTCTCGAAAACACTTTTCGAGCTTGTTCCTTCTTCTCTTCTGCCTTCAATTTGGTGAGACTAGGCCTATATATGATCACTGTCCGACCAATTTGACCAACAGTCACTGAACCAGTTGCTTCTTCCAACAGCTTCACCACATCATCCAGCTCTCCTGGACAAGTCCTGTGTATTTTGATCTGCATATATGCCATTCAAATGCAAGTACGGATCAAAAGGATCCATTTTTTTTAACTTTATCTCATAATCGTTGGGCTAGAAAAGGCGGAAAGGAAAGGCAACACGAAGAAAAACAGTAAATGGGATATTTGTGCTTCAAATTACTCTTTCCCGTCTGCAGCTACCTTATTTTGGAGATTCCTTACCATTCACACAAAAATCTCACGAGATAATAAAGTCTTGTTGTCTTGCATGACGATTATTTCTTCTCATTCTTTTTTCATTCCATTCATGCAAAGTAACTACTCATGGCTAAAGCTCTCTAATTGTTTACTTTCAAGCTCTGAGTAAAAATTAAAAAAATAACTGACGGAAATTTTTATGACTCAGCACCAAATTATTGACCGGTTAACAAAAGTTCCTACCCACGACAGTGTCATATTGAAAAAACTGACAGAAAACACTTAAAAAATGCACCTAAGTTCATTCCTTTCAACCATCATGAAATTAAAGAAAATCATTCCAGAAGAATTTCAGATTGAAACTTAAGGGAAGGCGCTCAAACAGTGTAACATACGTCGCATGCACTGACATGAAGCTCAAGAAAATATATCAAATAATCCTAGGTGAACAAAAATCTGCAATTTCATACATACACTGTTACGGTGTTGGAGAAGGGCAGGAAAGAGATAAAGGGATAACGAGAAGAACAGAAAGGAGAGAAACTGAATAATTCTTGTATTCACAATTGAGTCATAGTAATCTGATTGCAATAGGTATGTGATATCCTATTTATAACCTCTAGTTCTCACTTACCGCCTAGCGGCTATATTTGGATAACTGACCAACTAACTCTTCTTATTCTTATTGTTATTTCATATAACATACACTGACATCCCGAAACCTCAGATGGTAAAAATTTAATTGTCCTGTCCGAAGACCTAATCATTTCAAGCAAATACAGGCTCAGCAACACATCTACTGCTATCAACAAGCCAATTCACAACATAAAAGCATGCACATCAAATTGATAAAAGCAAACCAATTAAACAAGCAATGCACAAGAGGGGCGAGGAGAAGGAAAGTCCAACAGAAGCAAACATGAACTTGAAACTTAGCTTAAAGGGAATCGCAGCCCTCACGAACACTGCAGAGCTTATGCAGAAAACGATAATACAAGCTCGAAAGGGAGGGGGGAAGGGAAATAAATTAATTTCCCTTTATTATCCATACTCTACTTACGCATCAAATGAAACATGATTCAAAAGTCAAGTGTGCAAATAAACAGAAAATAATAACTTCCATTACTAATGCTAACATACAAAACTCAAAACGAGAAAGCAGCCTCTAGAGGCACAACAATGAATTATAAACTAAGTTTCGGGAATTAATACCTTCAGAAGCTCGTTAGCTTCAAGTGTCTCAATGAAAGAAGTTGCAACGTTAGGGGTAACACCAGACTTGCCCACCAACTGGCTTTTTAGCTTTTTCCCCAAGCTATGAGCATAAGAGGCGAGCTCCTTCCTTTCCTTCACAGTGAGACTCGGCAACTTCAACCTCTCCTCCCCGTTCCTATCCAATGGCGACGAAACTGAACCCCTACTCATCTCGGTATCCTCATCTTCGTTTTCAATCCCACTCTCTTCACCATACGGTTCAATTGCTTCATCGTCCTCAGAAATGCCGACCAAATCTCCAACTCCCACAGCATCGCTATGTCTTTGAGGAACAGAAATCACATGTGAAGAGAAAGAACGGTAGAAGAGAGGATTGGAGTGGTGAGCGATAGAGGCATGGAGGGATTCCCGACGAGGTAGGATATGACTCTGTCGAAGGCGTTTAGGGATGGCAGTGGGAGCAGTTATGGTGGATGAGAGCAGAAGAGGTTTCACAAAAGAAACGAAAGAAGGTGAAGATGGCGATATCGAAGGCAGAGAGAATGGTTGAGAACGAAGAATGTGTAGTAGATGGCTGGATGGCGCGTTTGCCGCCATAACAGTGCAAATTTACGGATGGAGGTCTCTGATAAGAATTTGAGACAGCATTTCCGCTGAGGCTTGCTTTGATTTTTAGCATACTCACATTGAATTTGGGTATGTTTCGGCGGTGAGCAAGTCGGCCCAATAATTGCGTTCTTCAAGTGTCCATTGGGCCTTTTAGCTGGTCCAGTATCTAAAAGCCTTATTATAGTGAGAGGGGGTTGGACTAGTCTCGCACTGTTATAAACAAAAGTTTGAATTTTCGACAACAAAACAAAAGCTTTATCATGCCCCAAAAATTATAATAAAAAAAATAAGAGTTACCCGGAGGTCTCAAGTAAGGGAATGTGTTACAAAATGATCCCCAGAGGTTGTTAATTATAAGTTAAGAAGTACAATTTACAAGTGAAGCAGCTACCATTTACAACTTCTTGGGACCATTTTGTAACACATTCCATTGTTTGGGACATCTGGATAATTCTTCCTAAAAATAATAGGTTGATGCAATCTTTTTTGAGGGGAGTATTCATAGGCCGGTCTATTAATTGATTTTAATCAATTTTAAACCCATAATTAAACAAGAAAACCCAGACATAAATTAAGATAAATACAAAATAAATACATTATATATGTTATAACATAAAGGACTTGATATAAATGCCATCTTTTACTGAGGGGAGCATTCATTTGAATATATACAATATGAATCACATGGCTTTACATAAATAGGCTTCCAAGCCTAACCAAATGTTACATATGATAAATAATAGTATAAATGATCACAATTGCATTAATATGTAACCACAAAACTCCTAAGAGTTATTTATGAAAAAACTCACAGGTGTGGAATATGAAAGATTAAAAGTTTATAGACATCCAAAGCATAATATGTACAACAATACACACGCGAGTAGACTCGCTCCTGTGTTTCATGTGAATAATATAAATGATTTTTAGAATAATGACTTAGTCTATAATATAAGTCATTTGCAGATTAATTAATATTTATTTATCAATCTTGCCTTTTCAGTAAATGTTTATATATGACTATTTATATTTTTTTTTTCTTTCACTTCGAAACTTTATTTTAAAGATAGGTGAAGTTGAAAAGTTTGTTGACAGATTCAAAGAATCGCATGCATCTCCCCCTCCTTTATTTATCAGCCCCAGGGCCTAACAGTCAGGAACGAATGCTGCATTGCTGATAAATTGAAAACGAAGGCAAGGTAAACGAAATTACGAGTTGGTCTCATCCTCTAGCGCCCAAGCGCGTCCTCCATTGAAACTCTGCTGCTGTTAAGCGTGTTTAGATTTAGAAACTAATTTTTCATAATAATTTTCGATTTATAAAGTAAATATACGAAATAAATTTTATATGTTTATGTGAGATTACTATTACAAAGTGATGGCGAAAAGGGCCAACAATGGCCATTGTGCCTCCAATTGCACCAACGCGTTTCACAGCATAGATGATACAATACAATGTGATCCCTACAGAGAAAAAATTCCGAGGCACAAGATTTTCTCCCGTTTCATGGCGCATATTGATGGCTCCGATTTTCCTACCTTGAAAATTATAATGTGACCCCTAGTCTTCTTCCCTTCTCACTCTCGCTCCAGCCTCGCTCAAACGTTGTGCCGTCGGTAAATGTCTACACTACCCCCATCCTCCCTCCTTGCTAGTCTCGGTCTTCGGCGCCCTCATCTCCTTTCTTTTCAATCTCGCTCTCTCCCCTCAGTCCCTTCTCAATCACTTTCCCTCAAATTTCTCTTCTGTTATCTCATTCTTTGATCCAAAACCGGCTCTTAGTGGTGCGGTTGTTTGGTTGACAAATCTTTCAGGAATCTAAATTCCAGCGGTGGCCAATTTTTCAGCACAAAGAAAAATCGATTGCCACCAAATTGATTTTATATCACCCTCAAGAAAATAATAAAGACCACGTTGCACTGGGTTTTTCTTCTTGCTTCAATCTCTGGGTTGTCTTCTTCTTTATTGTTGGCGTGCAGAGTTATGAAAGCAAACTACTCTAGGGTTTGTTTGCCCTCACTTCCTGAAATTTAGGTTTGATTTTAAAACCTAGATTTTGCTTAAGTATAAAAAATTTTCTGAAAAACTATTTTGGTTACAAAATCTAGGTTTTCTCTTTCCTATTTTTTTCTCTTTTTCACACTTTTTCATCTTTCTTCTTTTCTACTTTTTTTTTCTTTCTCTTCCCTCTTTCCTACCTTTTTCATTCTTTCTATTTCCTCTTTCCTACTTTTCATTATTTCTCTTTCATCTTTCCTACCCACTTTTTTACCTCTGAATCCGTAAAAGCTAATAACTTCCCAAACATAAATCACTTTTCAAAACCTAGATTTTGTTTCGGAATCTGTAAAAGCTATTTTCCAAAATCTATTATTCAAAACATAGGTTTTACCTCAGAACCTGTAAAAGTTATTTTCAAAATAGCTTCCAAACAAACCCTTAATCACATGCAGGTGATAGGTAACTCATGGTTATACCAAGAATGTTTAAAATTTTAATAACTTTAACTACATGCAAGTCATAGTTAGCTAATGTTTAAAATTTTGTTTAACATTTTTCATACTTATCTTATCACCATTTTAATCTAATAAGGTATAAATTTTTCTATCAAATCATTTTTTATTCTAGTGTATACCAAATATCCTAAGCTAACAAATCTTTTTTTTTCCCTCTTCGTTTCCATCCTCTTCCTTATTCTCGTTAATTCTTAGATCTTTGAACTTGGAATAGAACCTCAGTGTGTAGAAGCGGTGGAGAAATTATCAAATACCCAGAACTGCCACTCTAGCCTGAAAGACCAGGCTGCATCCAGCAGTTCCGAAGTCCCGACACACAGGCTCAAGTGGCAATCATTACATTGTGCTTGTTTGAAAAATTTAAACACGTTCAACAGTTTTTTTCGTAAAATGAGATAATCTTATCCACATATTTACCCCGTCTTATATAAAAGTACTTATCTACCACTTTATCAAACGGACCATTATATACCCTAAGCGTATCCCATAGCAGAAAATAACCCCCACCCACAAGATTTTTTACCAAGTAAATAATAGGCTAAAATAGTAATAGAATGCTCCCCCTGTTTGAAGATTATTAATGTCTTTTCCTTTCTCCAACAATACTGACTCATGAGGACCCCTTCTTCTCATACACCAATCACACTTTCTCCTTCTCTTAAACTTAAATTTTAATATACTTTTAAGAGAATTGAGAACAAATCCATATTATAAAATTAGCTGTAGAATGAGATATTCCATTATATACAACTAGAGTTCTTCATCGTGCAACTGACATTTTCACGATATGCAACTTTAATTATACCATATGTGAGTGAGCTTCCACAAAGTATAAAATAGTCAATATGCAAATGTAAATTAACCTTCACAATATGCACTTGAAGTTCTATCATATGCAAGTGAGTTTTAACAAACTTTAAATTTGATTAGATATTATTCTATAATTAATTTAACAATGGTGGATTTATTCCTAATTCTCCTTATACTTTCAATTTTACCCCTATTAAATACATACAATAATTCATTTAAAGTTTCAATATCCTCAATTCACTTTTAGCCACATCAAATACATGTTTACACATTAATTATTTTCACTCATTCTCTCTCCCACTCTCTCCGTAATTTTAACTAAGTTGTGATTACTATAGGAAAATTTACTGTTTGATCCCACATAGTGAAAATATTTAGCAAATGGTCCCAAATTTTAAAATATTTAAAAAATAGTCCAATTGACAACACGAGGTGTTGTCAATGCAGCGCATGGTGTTGTCACTTGACAACACCTGACAACACCATACGCTGCATTGACTGTTGTCAATGGGACCATTTTTTAAATATTTTAAAATTTGAGACCATTTAATAAATAAGTCCCTTATGTGGGACCAAACAGTAAATTTTCCATTAATATATTGGGAGGGGAGAGAGTGTGTTATAAGTTATAACCCAACTATTTTTTCAGTAATGATTATAACCAGTGTGTTTTGATTATGGGCAAAATAGGAAAGAAAAATCTGAAACGCCCAGCTATTAATTCATATTCAGCTCGTTGAGAATTGAAGCACGTAGATCACAATGCTTCCCATTGCTGAACAAGGACAAAACAAGCTCAACTTTTCAAATGATGCAACAAAACATGATCTAATCACCTCTTAAACATGAGTTAATCAGATTTGAATCGTTTAGATTTAATCTATACGGTTTATATTTAAGTTTTTTTTAAATGATGATTCTTTAAATAAAAAATATTTTTTTTCAAAAAATAGTCATTAAAAGATTGTTTTTATTTTTTATTTTACATCTAACTTTTTAAAAAGATATAGACTTTAAAAAAAATTAAATCTAACACACCTAAATCAATTCTGCAACATTGAACATTTTACTTGGTAGCATAGTCAGATCCCACAAAACATCCCAATAACATTATTCAAATTGAAACCCTCCCAATCAACCTTTCATCATTCCAGGTCCTCTACGTAAAAAGACCAAACCGTCTGGCTCCGTTTGGATAGCCCGTTGAGAAAACAGACACAGATTCTGAGGTAGTTTATGTGAGAGAAAAAGTGTCTCGGTAAGCGCACCCGTTGTACCAACGAGCTTTCCAAACGGAGCTAAATTTATTGCTTCCCACTGTCCATATCCATAGAAGAAGAAAGATTCATCCAAATTCTAAAACCGTTTGAAAAAATTTATGGGACAATCACATATAAGTCCCACGCAAGCCAAAAAACAACGAAAAAGTCCCAATATTTCTGACAATTACTGTTAGGTCCCATGGGACCTTTTAGTGGTTAATTGGGGTTTGTAGAAGTCTAAATTGCCCCTTAATTCACCTCCCTTCTCATGGTTTTGCAGAAGTCCACCAGTTGTCTCCTTTCCCTACACTATGGCCTCTACTTCTTTCGCCGACCTCAACTCTTTCTCCTCACAGTGGATCGGTCAGCCATCATCCTTCTCTTCTCGCCCGGATCCTCCATTCGCTTGGCTGCTCGTCGTGCCTCCGTTCCGATCCGCGCATCCTACACCGACTAACTCATCGAGACTATGGTTGGTTCCCTATTCACCCTTCTGCTTCTTCTTTTTTTGTTGTAGAATTAAGCTTTAGAATCTTGGATGAGATTGTTATTTTGATGTGTGTGTGTGTATATGCTTGATTAATCTCTGTTTGAAGAAAGGAAAAGCAAACAACAGTGTTGACGGAAGCACAATATGTAACCTGGAAAAGCGAATCTAAGCTGAAAATTTCTGAAATAAAAAGATAAATGCTTGTCATTGATGGATAAACCATAAATAAGCAAACTTGTTGGGAGCACTATATTAATGATTGTCATTAAAATGGAGTGAAAAGTAATGTGGTTATTTTTATTAAGAAGGGGTTCTGTGTGCTTGTTGATTATGCTCTGTTTCTTATGTAGAATGATGATTGAATGCAGATAAGAAGTGAAGTTGTTGTGTTTACAAGTGTTGTAGCTGCTAAAGTTGTTAACAACAACAGTAAAGGTTGTTAACGTGACTTCTGAGGTGGTTAGTGACAAGTGCAATCTGTAGACAGTTATGGTCTTGTTATAGTGCTATATGGTTCTAGAATTAGTGTAATTTGGGTGTTTAATTTATATTATGCTCCATGAAGATGTTGGGCAATGTTGATGTGGAATGAGGATATATACATTGCTGTAAATTTTTGGTGCTTTATTCTGGTGCTGTGCTTAATTTTGGAGGTTATTTTGCTATATAGAATTATCTTGTACGTATAACTCATCAAGAGGTTTTCCTCTCTTTGCCTCTCTCTCCTCGCTTCATTTTGTTGTTCTGTTGTTGCAATTTGTGTAGTCTAACAAGAAAAAAAATGATGATTCGTAAGCTTTGTGAGAAGTCTCGTGATTGCTTAGTGTGGCTTTGGGGAGTTCGGTTATTAATGAGCATTGGCTTTGAATTAACCAATGCCTATTCTCTTGTAGCTTAGTTTGGTGCATGATGAATCTTAGAGTATTTTGTCCCATCGGGGGGTGGCGGCATCATTTTGCGCTCTTTTATTTGTGTGTGTCAGTTGTTCAGTCTTCATGCTGTCTTTTTTTTTACCAACAGTCTTCATGATATCTTGTTTCTTTGCATATCATAAATCAACAGTTAAATGTGCTATCTTATATTTAACCTGTTTGGGGATCTTTTGTATGCCTTGCATTTTGAATTTTCTTATTGAAAGTTAA
>JANTPZ010002120.1:0-10500 GCA_025593235.1 Vachellia pachyceras | reverse complement strand
TGCGTATGTTAAACACAGACTTAGCACATTTTATCGGAGAATTTTGGGAAAAATCCAAAATTACTTTATTTATTTTTAAGAGTACTTTTAATAGCTTTTAATATTTTTTATAATGGTTGAAATAATTATTGCTTTTGATACACCATAATGGGTGTTAAATGCATTGACTAATTTGTACGTTGGAAATGAAAAGGTTTTTAATATGATCATTAGAAGCAATAATAAGATAACCTGTGCCCATTGTCTTAATGCCATAAACCATATTTTATATAAATGGTTTTATGCCCACAACATTATTGCTTTTAAATGGATTTCATTAATTGCTTTCAATGCTAACTTTTGAAACTGATCGGATATGATTGCAAATGGGTTTAAAGAAATTAAATTGACCATTATCAGGTCTTAAATTTGCCCAAGTCTATTATGAAGTTCATGGTCTATATAAAGACTTCAAATGAAAAGTTTTTATATACAGCTCTTGAGCTTTCGAGCACCATTCCTTCCTCCTCTGGTTCTACCTTGCTGAGTACTATTATCTTCCGCTAGTTCTGTATCCCTGTATCCTTACAGGAAGAATCCGTTTAATCCTGGGGAGTGCCGCAACTTACTTGCCGGTAGTCGCGGAATAGCTCTTAAGGACAGTGTCATCAGACGCGACTCGGATTAATTATTTATTTGCAGGTGTTGCTGCCACCAGGATGAGTACAACGTTGCAGAGAAGTTGGAAGATCCACTGATGTTTTTGTGTGCTGGATCCTACAAAAAGAAGAACATCTTGAAGATGCTTCGACTGTCCATTTGTCAAGATTTGCAACCTACATAGCTAAAGTTTTCGAAGGATGGAAGTTTTCGAAGGATGCATATCATCAATCTCATCACCCATCTCAAAAAAAAACAAAAAAAAGAGGAAGGCCAGAAGATTGGGCACAAATAGAAGTGATAAAGAAGCAGAAAAGATCAAAGAAGGTGGTCCAAAGAAGGCTACAAAAAACAAAACCTTGTTCAGTTTTCCAGAAATAGCTGGTATGGAAGTTGATCTGTTGCCTGAGGTAATTTTGTTAAAGAGATGTTGAACCGAGAAGATTGTGAAAGAGCCAAAAGCTAACATTGTGAAACTTAAAATTGGGAATCAAAAGGGAAAATAAATAATGAACCATAAATCTTCTTCAAGAAGCATAATGCAGAAGAGTTCTAGGGTCCATAAGTTAAGAGATGATCAAAAATAGAGGGGTTCTGGTTCATGCAAAGCTTCAAAGTCAGCATCTTAATTACCTTCACGGTATGAAGATGCAGAGTAAGCCAACGTGGGAATCAAAATTCAATTTGAAGAATATGAAGGTTCTAGTATAGGAAAGTCGATTTGCCATCTCTCATTTTTGTATCTTGTTGGTTTGGAACATGTTTGCAAAACATAACTAAGAAACCTTTTGTTCCAGTTGTTAAAAAATTTTAGTGGGTTTAGAAGTTCTACTGCTCTTGAAACTTCAGTGTCTCATATTTGGTTTTTATTTCCCTTTAAATTATGTGATTACAATGATTGTCATCAATTGTGACTTACTTCAACTTAATAATTGGGGGATTAAAGAGGTATTGTCTCAAACTTTTGGTTGTGAAGATGATACCTTTAAAATGCTTCAATTGTAGCCACATTAAGATTATGGTTTTAGAATCTATATTTCAAGCCAGGATTATGATTAAGTATAACACTTGATGGAATTTCCAAATATTGCAAGCGTCCACTCCATCTTTATATTAGTCCACTAAACCCAATTTGGGTATATGCCAGTTTTTCCTCTTTCAAGAGTGAAGTTAGTGGCATGAGCATTTTCATCAATTTGTTGATGAATTTTTCTTTATATGGTGTGACTGTATGGAGATTTATCTGAAGATATACTACTGGTGAATCATCTACTTGGTGTTTATGGCTCAACATGATTCTCCTTTTGCTGCTAGACTTTGGCTATTGTATTCTTTTACCTCCAAAGAGTTGAAATAATTGCTTTTGTAACTTGTGTTCAGTTTTGTGAGCTTTTATGTCAGCTGTCGTCTAATGTGTAATATCTGTGAACTATATTCTTGCAGTCCTTTTATGCTGTACTGACATTATATTAATATATTTGATCATTTCATGAAAGAAGATTAATGATATTGCTTTTGCACTATTTCGTTTTGACGCTTAATTAAGGGACAATTTTCCAACTTATATATATACCCATACTCATAATAATAATCTTAGGACAATTCCAGGTGCTACATCTGTTTTGTTTTTGGCCAAAGTGAATAATCTATTACGTTAAAAAACAGAACAGAGTCTGATACATACATACAAGGAAAACAACAAACACTTACTACAAACCAATCAAAATACATCAACCACGATCTATAACAACTCCAACAAGATCATCATAATCTATAGTAACCGAGGAGGTGGTTTAGTCGTCCAGTCCACTGGACATGACCCTCTTAATGAAGCCTTAGCTACCCAATAAAAAACCATGGAAATGACTAGTCAATAATTCCATTCAAAGGGAAACAAAATGGCCCTATTCATTTGTCATCGGGTGACTCCTTTTAAGTAACTATCTTTGCAGCATTTTTATTGGCAAAGGCGCTTAACAAGTCTGGTCCTTCTTGTTCATTCTTTGTGTGGAGCTTCAACTTGGCTTTAATATTCATGAGTTCTATTGAGTGTGATACATTGGGCATACTAATTACCAATGCCAATAAGAGGATTCCTATCCCTAGGCAGCATATCTGTTTTTTTTACTCTCATGCTCTTTGGAAGGATATTTATTTTATAAGCTAAAGTATACGTTTGGTTTTTTAAATTTATGTTAAAGTTTCAGTTTGACACTTAAAGTTTAAAAAAGTATATATTTTGTCTTTTATTCTTATGACGTTAGTTTTATTTAACGAAAAATGTTGATTTATCAAATTTAAATGGTAATCAATGTTATCAAATGTTAGAATATAATAAAATATGGTTAAATTTTAAAATATAAAAATAAGTATATTAAATAATCAATATTTAATTATATTTGGACATCATTGAATTGTAGAATGGGAATTGAATTAGCATTTTTTTGTTAATAATGGTATTAACGCTAAAAGATTAAAAGTTGATCGAGTTGGTAAGTGGGCTCACCCCTATAAGGATGAGAACACGTATTCAAATCTTGGGAAGAACTCTCGTTGGGAGAGAGGCCAATCCCGCCTTTGTTGGTAGCACTTTGTACCCCTCGAGTTCGAATTAGTCGGTTGCCAATAGGCACCCGATTACCAGGCGGCATTCACAAAAAATGCACTTTTTAAACTTAAGGAACCAAATTGAAACTTGATATAAACTTAAAGTACTGAATATATACTTTAACCTACTTTATATTGTGATTCTTTTTATTAGTGTTTTAATTCCCGTAGTAAAAGAGTACTTTAATTTTTATAGTCTAAACATTTGTCATGTAACTTACTCTGTACTTTTAACTTTTTAACTTAATAGAAATCATTTTGCCTTTTCTGAAAAAAATGAGATATAATCAAATCTTCAAAATCTATAATACCAACATTTTATCAGGATGGGTTACTGCAACTACTTCACTTCATAAAATGGTTTTGATCATTCCATTGCTTCTTTAGCTTTTCCATCATGCTTATCCTCATCAATCTCTAAATAAGAATTCATCAGTGTGTGATATAAAAGGTACATATTATAATCTTAATCAATAAGGATGGTCCATTAAATATTCCATGGGTCAAAAAAATATTGTTTCCCAAAAAATAATTGTTATCAGTAGTAGCCTTTTATCATATTCTCTCTATTTTTTTGTTATACAATTTTCTACAGGCATACTGATAACTCTATAATTTTTATTATATTTGAAATATATTTTGATATATTTAGAGAATTATCAATATAATTTTAAGAGATTCTGATTTCAAATTAACAAATATATGATTATGAGTTTAAAATAGCAAATGTATCAAATGATGCATTATCTTACGGATTCATCAAATCATAGATGAAAATAATAATTTAAAGTTTTAGAAATTAATATTTTTATTTTATTTTATTTCCTTTTATTTTATTATTTTGTTATTTTTCATGAAGCTATGGGGAGATAATTTTGAAAAATCAAAAGATAAAGAAAGATTCCAAAAAAGAAAAAAAGATAATGAAAGGAGAAGTGGTGGCGGTTACATATTATATACAGCAGCTATTTCTTAAAAATATTAGACTTAATACGATTGTTTGGAGTTTTCCATTAGACTTGATAATTTTATACATAAAATATATTTTATAATTCTACAACTTGAAACATTTGTGAAGAACAGATATAAACATTCGTAGTCCACATAATTCCATTATAAAATACGAAGAAAGGTCTTGACACAGTGGACTTGTTTGAGATAACAATCCACCAGCATGTTTATATAAGTTGAGATAAAAATCTTTTCATATATTTATTTCACAAACCTTAAATTATGTTGGAATAATATTTTTACTGTTAATCCAAATAGGCACAATATTCTTACTTTAGCAAAAATTAAATAGGATCAAATCATCCTTAGAGAGAGGAAAACACTTAAAACTTTTTATCAATTTAAGATATATTTAATGATTTAATTAACAATCCTTGATAATAGGTGATAATTAGTTAAAATGAACCGAAAGAGTGGTGGGTGGGATAATTGTTTTGATTTAAAAAAAAGTTTTACAAATTGTTGAATATATGCGTGTATGGTTAAAGTATACTTTTAGTCTTTATATTTACGTCATGTTTTATTTTAGTCCTTTAAATTTAAAAAGTGCACATTCAGTCTCTCAAACTTAACGCCGTTAGTCTCTCTTAACGGAATTGATAACTCAACAAATTTAATTGATGATTGTGCAATAAAACGTTGATAAAGCATACTCACATTTTAATTTTAATTTAATAATTAATAAATTTGATATTTTAAATTGTGTAAAATAAAAAAGATTTAAAATAAAAACAACTATATCCAATGTTGAGTCAGCAATTTTTGTTAAGAGAGACTAACGACGTTAAGTTTGAAGGATTAAAAGTACACTTTTTAAACTTAAAGGATTAAAATGAAACATGAAACAAACATAAAGGACTAAAAGTATATTTTAGCTATATATATTTTACCAAAATGACGTAGGGACACTAAATTTTAAGATTTTGGTCGTTAGTTATTTGAATTTATTTTTTCCTTTCTTTAAAAGGGGGAAAAAGTCCCCAAATCCGACATCCCTAGATTCCCTGCAAGCCTCTCGCTCTCATCCTATTAGTATCTGTGAGGAAAATCGACCACTCTCCTTCAGCGTGTTGTTCTCTCCCTAATCCTCGCTTCACCTCTTGTAGAGTCGGAAAGCTTCGCCACGTAAGAGATTGTAAGTATATATTTCACTGTTAGTTCACTTATCCATGCCCCTCATTTCCCTGTAGGCTTGCTTTCATCTTTAACTTTCTACTTGACCATGCTTTGTTTTGCTTTAAATTAGTTGTCTGGCAGTAATGTTTCAGTTTTGTCATTTGTTTCGTTGGTTTTTCGTTTTATTTTATGAATGTTTTTTTGGCTGTAATGGAATGTTTTACGTGGTCAAGGTTAGTGCAATAGGTTTTTATTTTAACCAATTCATGGTTTGAGAGGTGGATAATCTTTAGTCTTTGAAAGGAGGTCGAATTGAAATTTCATTTTGAGTACATTATGATAACATAATTCAAAATCTTGGCAACCATCTAATGGAGACCTAAGCATGAGGCCCACCCTAAAAAGCCGAATTGTAAGGGAGAAAAATCATGCTTTTAAGTTCCACAACAGTTGTTTTGGCTACCAAATGTGGGACTCCATTGTAGCATTGACCTAGAAGAGCCAATATCCTCAAGATCAATAGCAGAGGTACTGTATAATATGGACATCCCTTTATATAATTATTTGGTGCTTGCTCCGACCAATGGTCAAACTCTCTAAAGGTAGCCCTTTTCATAGAAGCTTGTCCAATTCCCACTTTCTTGTCAATTGATGGAGACCTAAGCAAGCATGAAGACTCCCTTTTAAAATTTGGATTGTGAGGGTGAAGAATCATGTCACATGAGTAACAAGAGTTGCTTTCTCTGACATCTTTACCATCTTCTTAGTTATTTTTGTCTTCCATCATACAACGTTGCTAAACTCCCATTCCTTATCTTCAGGGTAACCACATCTATAACATTGTGCATTCTAGCTTGAGATGATTTTAAATTGATATGTTTTAACTTGTAGTTTTTTGGGCCTATATCTGGGTTTCATTCATGTCCCATTGGTTAACATTGCAAGGTTCTTGTGGATATCAACTTGACTGACATTACATCTTTAGTGTTTTCAATTTTCCACATATTAAGAGTTGAGCACTTTCTTGCTATGAAACTTTTATCGCTTGATCTGTTTTAGTACTCTTGGTTGCCTATATACTAATCGACATATTTTTACTTTCTCTGTGTCTGTTGGAACAAAAACCTTCTAGGTTTTCAGAGATGGAGTCTCTTGGTTTTGTGGATGACCTCCTGAATTTCTCATCTGACATAGGTGAAGAAGATGATGAGGAAGATAAACCAAGGAAAGCCCTGTCTTCTCTGAGCCTTAAATGCAGTGGACCAGCATCATTAAATGCTTTGGACGCAGATGATCCACCCCATTCCTTTTCTGTAAGTCTGACAGTGCATTTACCGTTCTAATGTTTGAGTGTGGAAAATCAAGGTTTAATTTTCTTTTGAACTTTTTTATTAGATGAAAGCAATAATTCATTTATATACAGAAAGGGAGAATCGACTCCTAATCTAAACTAAAATGCATAACTATGAAATATAATATAGCTTCATGCGAAGTAAAACGTGATAACACTGTCCTAATTAAAATAGGACTCAATAATCTTATCTTATTCCAATAGAAGCTGAACATCTGGGCTAATCTTAAAACACAGGCACATATCCAAAAAGCTACTGAAATCTAATATGTATTAATTAAAACAAAATGTTAATTAAAATAGATACATAATAACATAATATTCAATATTTGCCATTGATCTAGGTATTCCTTGCTTAGAGTTGAGTTTTCCAACTTTAATCATTGAAAATTGAAACAACCCTAGTGCTTGTTTGGTAATGCATTTTAGAGGCTCTAGAATGCATTCCCACGCAGGCCGAGACAAAACTCCTCTCACATACTTACCTTGGAATCCGTAAATCATTTTTCCAACGGATTCCCAAACAAGCTGGTCGTCTAGTTGATCACCCAAGCCATGATTTGGTTTTTATTAGGCATCTGACTTTTGTACTTGTGGTTGTCAGTGCTTGGTGGGGCATGTTAGGAATATATGAATATATAGTTTGGGCCACTCAAAGCCCATTATACTTGGTCAACGTTAGTTGATTGATAAATTAGAAAAGTCAATGTATACAAGACTTAGTGTACCATGCATTTTATTTGAAAAGGAAGCATAACTTACCTATATTATTTGGCGTTCTCTCTCCAAAACTCTAACACGGTGTCATATCAGAGCCATTGCTCTTGCGAGCATGTTCCCATCCATGTCAACGAAAGTCTTCAATCGGCAAAACAGTGAAGTAGATCTTCATTAGGCCTATGCACCCATATCTCCTATTTCCGGCTCGTGCAACAAAGTCATCTTCTGTGGGATCGAACTATGTCAATTTGGAGAAGCCAATTTTGATTGTGCTTTAGCATTGCAGAGATACGTTTTTTGAAGCTTTCTTGTTCAATGCCCTGAGAGAAATCGTGCAGTGGAGAAGATATCAGAGAGCAACGGCGATAGTTGTCTGAGACAAAGTTGTTTCAGAGAGTGCTTTGACATGGTAGTGTGTGATCTGGATTGAGGTAGCTATGGCTGCCAGAAACAAACTGCCACTGCTGTGCAAGCTTTTTTTGTTTGAGATGTCTGATAAAACAGGAGAGGAAATCTTTATATGAAAGAGGAATCTGATTTCTGAACCCAGTGAGAGAGTGAGTGAGTGAGTGAGCACCATAGATGGTAACATTGCAAGAAAATTAAAGCAGAGGGAGGAGGATGATGGGAAACCTGGTTGTCGTTTTCCACATTACAAAGATTGAAAAAATGTTGTGAGATAATGTTGAAGAAAAAAGGGGAAAGTAGTTAATTAGAAAGATGAGAAAGCAGAAAAATGAAGAAGCAGAGAAATAGTTTGATGATAATGATTAGAAGAAGTTGGAAATAGAAATAGTGGATAGTTTACTTGAATTTAATCATTTTGACAGGATCATCATTAGAAAAGGGGAAAAGAAAACTAATGGATACGAGAAGAATGGAGATGAAGACAACAGTGGATTGTTTCCCCTGACCAGATCAATGCTTGTGATTTCAAATCTGTGTCTATCTTGTGTCCAATTCAAATGTTGCATTGTTGCTGCTGTCTTAGTTAATGTTGGTATGCATCTTGTTTCTTATTTATTTTATTTGAAAAGAAAAAAAGGAAAAATCTCAGTAGGGGAATGCCAGGAATGTATGAGATTATTATTTGGGCCACTCAAAGCCCACTATGCTTGGTCCGTGTTAGTGGAATGACTAGTGAGCAAAGTCAGTGCATATAGATAGAGGACTTATTTTACTATGCATTTTGTTTGAGAAGGATATTATAATTTCTCCACAGTCTCTCTTTTCTCTTCAAATCTCTAATGGTGAAGCATCATCAACAATGGAATTCTTCCTGCCACATTCTTTGATATATGTGTTTTCAGCTTATTCATGCCAATTAGTTGGGCTGTTTTTTTGCCTGACTCCCTTTTAATGCTCGAGTGGTCATTACTTGTATTTTGCAATGCAGGTCTTCTAGGATTTGATGCATGTAGGAATTTAAGATTTGACTTTGAGCTTTTTGTTTATTAGATGGTAGCAATGATACATTTATATACGATAATAGGGGAGAAAAGACTCTTACTCTGATTAAAACATGCAACTCTAAATAAGATAATTTCAACTCTAACCCAAATCAAACTCTTAGAATGCCAATGTCCTTGTGGCATGGTGGCACGCCAATCACCTTGGTGATAGATCATTGGGTTAAAATCAAACTCAAACTAAATAACTGAAAGAAAGACTTGAGTAAAATAAAAAATAAAGTAAAATAAAATTTAATTGAAAAAGATGTGCATAATAACATAATCTCTTACAGTGATTTAGTGAGATGACTGAATATGTTGCAAAATGATGGAGTCCATTGCAAACTAATTGAGTCATGCTTTTTGGGGCCTTTTCCTCTAAGAAAAAAGAGAGCAAAGGAAAGGAATTTGATTTATGATTTTGTTGCAACTACAGTTGGCCCTCAAATTTGCTGAATATACAGGAGTAAGAGTTGACGTGGCTTCTACTAAAGAGAAAATGGTATAAAATTGTTTGAGATAATTCGAATATGTACAAAGAAGGCCATTGGAGGTGCCAGTGAGAATGATAGATTAGGTAGTATGGAGTCTTCTAAAAGGGGTAGAGGAAGTCCAAGGAGATCACTTAGTAAAATCCATGAACATGACTTTTTGGTTAACAGTATATCCAAATATTTGGTTGTTGGTTGAGCATAATGGTGGCGTGAGATCCACATAGCTGACCTGACTTAGTGGGATAAAGTTTGTTGTTGCTGCTTCTGCTATGGTTGGCCCTGCATTTCCTGCATGACAGGTTTGTCTTGGATGCTTACTGCAGCACTTGTGTACTAGTACACAAAATGGTATGTTGGGAGTCATAAAATAGCCACTAGATCGCAAAACTTTGTCTAACCTTATTCTCTATTTGGTCTGCTATCATGCAATATTTGGTAGGCAGAAAATTGTTTTTTAGGAAGAAAATGGGAAATGCACCTATCCCTGCTCCTTTCTAGGTGCATTGCTCATTTCCTTTACAGAGAACACTTTTTCCATTTACCCATATTGCCTCATGAATGATATTCATCTTGGCGAGGTTTGAATATTGTTAGTCCCCCAGAGTTTCAATTTCTTTGATTTTCCATCTATCATATTATGGGCAATCTTTGACAAACTAGTAGTGTAAGCATTCTGCATTACATGTTCCATCTTACCACCATACTTCTAATACAACTGGGGTTACTCTAATCAGTTGGTAACAATTGTCATGATGTCTGAGCCATGTGTTAGTCAGGAGTTTGCATCTTAAGAGTGATGTGAATATTAACTTTCCTTTCCCATGATTCAGGAGTTTGCAGAAGAAGATCTTGAATGGCTATCCAACAAAGATGCTTTCCCTGCTGTTGAAACATTTGTTGACATGCTCTCTATTCAACCAAATTTATCGAAGCCCCAAACCCCAGTCTCAACCCTTGAATATAGTGCAAGTAGTAGCAACAGTAATAACAGTGCTAACAATGTTACCGTCTTAGATGGCTTTAATCACGTTAAGGTTCCTGTCCGAGCACGAAGCAAGCGTCGTAGTAGGCAACCCCATGGTGTTGTTGACATATCCAGCAGGCAGTTCTT
>JANTPZ010002119.1:0-18462 GCA_025593235.1 Vachellia pachyceras | reverse complement strand
AGGCCTCGATGCTTGAGTGCCTCCATAGAGAAGGCAAAAAGAAGGAGAAGATTCCCGATATAGCAAAAATAACACAACTATGCTTATACTACGTACGACTTTAATTCATTCAGATCCACATGATGATTTCCCATTTCTTTGGTCTACCAAAAGCATCTTGGTATATAAACCTCATTCTTTCTTGTTTCTAGGACCTGCCCTTCCATTTCGATCGAGGACCTTTTTTATTTATTATTCCCTAATCATCTTCCTCATGACAAACTCACTTACGCACATCGCATTCCTAGTTCCTAACTTTCACTTTATTCCTTTCTTTAAGGAACACAACAGCGAATCTGCCCCATAACCTCGACATTATTCAGATTCCTCATTAGGATAAGTCAAACCACACACAGAGAACACACACCCATATGTATTGGATATTGCAGTGGGCATGCTGTAAATTACATTAACTAGCTAACACGGCGTATAGTTACTTTTTTTTTTCTAAGCACTGGTTTTTTTCCAGGATGCAATCCCATTGGAGTTCACGTTTGGAACGAAATGTAAACACATCTTTTAACATAAATTTAAATATATTTGACTCGCCATGTTACGAAAAACAAACATTTTCATTTAGATATACAACCGATTGCTATGTACATATTGATCTCATATAGTATCATTGTATTGCTAGTTGACTTATTGAAAGTGAACTATTAATGAATATCTTTCTTGCTAGCTATTATTGATTTCGCATCTTAATGAACACAACTCCCAATTTGTGTAAGTGGTCCAAATTAAAAGAGATGTGTTGGCAATTGGGTAGTTTAAGGGATTTATGTTGCACAATCATTCTTACGTGTAGCTTATTTTTATACTTGTATATGATTTCCTTCAATTTGAGATTGTTAGCGTACCACGTCAACAATACATCAATTTAACTACGAAAGTCGTGCTTATTATTTCTCTGTTCATTAATTAATTCTCTCAACTATTATCTTGGTTTGCTTCTTACTTACCTTCCTCATATAATTCCCAGTTTCACACCTCGAGTTTGAAATCAAAAGATTCAGAAAATCTTTAGCTTGGAAAATATATAAAAATACTCATAATAAAACAACAAGAATAATCGGAAAGAAGTTGATTTCTTATGCTGAGAAAAGCATAGTTTGATAATAGATGAAATATGTATGTCACACACTTCTTTCATCTTTGCAAATTAACTACCTCTTTTTTTTTTATTGCTAAAGGTTTATGTGGGTTTGGCATCAGTCCCCCACCAAGGTCAGGGCACGGCCCCAAGGCTCTTTGAACTCTTACAAGGGACTTATGAGATCGCCTACCAATGAGGTCTCCCGTCGGTCAGCGGGTTCGAACACACACCCTTGTAATTGGGGTGGAAAGAACTTAACCAACTGTGTCAAACCTCGTTGGCAATTAACTACCTCTTTTGTACATCCATCTTTTTCCCCATTGTGTGGGCCATTTTTAAATTTACGCATTTATTGAAAAGGATCTTAAGTACTTTTTTTTGTTTGTCGGTGCGATCTTCAAAGATTTTTCTCTTATGGATAAACTTTAGGATGGATGTGTTTTCAAAAGAAAATGATGCATGCCTTAAGGTTGAAAAATCTTAAAGCCTTCTTTGGGGGGACATATTGTATCATTTATTCTTCATTAATTTGATTTTTATTTAATAATATTCCTTATCATACTGCAACAACTAGGCAGATGCAACAAATAAGGAGCTAATATGCAAAATTTGGAATATGATCGATTACATATTTCCAGCAACGTGTCCAGCCATTTGGTTGATGGAACTGAAAAGCAAATAATAAATATAAATAAATGTAAAACCACATGAAAACAGGACTAATTTTTTTAATACTGCCTCCACTCCATTTGACATAAAAGTCAGTTACTTTTTTTTATTAGATTAAAGAAGTTAAAAACATTAATTTATTAATTTCAAGTATTTATATTCATCATTTTTCTTTAAACTAATTTATATAACTTATAAATTAATATATAATCTAATGATACATTTGAATAAATATTTTTAAATAATGTCTTTAACTTCATTTATCTCTCAAAATAAGTCAACAAACTCTTATATTAAAAGCTGGTAGAGGTACTATATGATTAATCTTATATTATGCTTGAGGTCGTTTCATGTTTCTATGCCATAATTCTAACTGACCTACTTTATATTTCTACATGTCCATAATTCTATGACCAACTTCATGCTATATATATAGCTGATGAGGTTTATATATGAACAGTTATGATTGAAGTCTAGCTAGGATTAGACCACTAACATATATCTATATCACTGCTACCAAATTGGCTTCTCATGTCCAGTTTTTTAACCTTCTAACGACTTCGTAGTAAACGTCTTTGCTTGGGACGTTACAAATATTATTCTATCAAATGCAGCAGGAGCTGGAAATGAAAAGCAACACCTCTTATGTCCAGCCTTGAGGCACCTTTTGCTTTATTTTCAAAATTTATAAACCAAACATGCTTCCAACAAACACTGATCACAAGACATTGTACTAAATAAATAATAGATATATGATAAATGTATTCATTTGCAGGCATAGAAATACATAGATAATGCTTATCGGTAAAAATCAGCAGTGCAAAATCATAGAACTTGATGGACAACAAAAACCAGACAGAAGGCAAATTCAATAGCAGAAAGTACCCAAGAAATTCGCACCAAAATTTGCCCAAGAAAAGAGAAAGGAACAATAATATTACCTGAGCAGATTTGTAAGCAATGTGAGTGCTCTCAGCAGCCTTCTTACGCTCGGCTTCCGGCTTGAATATGGTAATTGCCCTTCATCTTGAGATAGAAGACCTTGGAATCTACGGCAGAAGCAGAAGGGATGAGGTGTGTATAGAGGAGCTTGAGGATCCCATCGCAGATGTTGGAGAGCTCACCCTAGATATTGGATCGGTCGTCGGGGATCCTCGTTCCCTTGGCTCTCTTGCTTCTACTCGACGGAGGAAATGATACGCCAGGAGGCACAACGGGCACTGATGATGACGTTCTTGTAGGTGACAAAGAGGTATTTCCTCTCTTCAACGATGAAATCATCTTTGTCGACAGCGGTGGAGACCTTCTCCATGAACTCGACCATCTCTTCATAGCGCTCGACCTGTTCGGCAAGCTTCACCATGTAGACGAACTCTTCCCGGGGCGAAGGAGAGGTAGCAGTAGCCATTGTCGAATCAAGGAAAGGGAGAGGAGTGAGATTTGATTTGGTTAGGAATTGAAAGAGGGGAGAAAGAGAAGTAAAAAGGAAGAGAGTGGGGATGAAAAATAAAGTTTGGAGGAAGAACAGGGGGTTTTAAAAACCCTAGCACTCTCAAAGGCCTATCACGTCCATCCCTTGATGCTGGACTTGAGAGGGACCCTGGAGACTCCTCCTCACATCCATCTAGTAGAGAGGCTGAACGTAAGATGCATATCCTCTCACGTTCGGCTTTACAAAAACTGGATGTGAGGGGATGTCCCCTCTTACAAATTAATCTAATGGTTCTTTTCACGTATTGTTCTAAACTATAGATATGAGAGGTGGAAATGATATCAACCTTTTAGTAGTGTGTGTGTATATATCTATCAACAAAATTTAGAAAAACAAAGTCCTTTCCGTTAGTGCGTCTCATTCATTGATATAGATACGTGCCTAACATATATATCTACCAACAAAATTCACCTAAACTAATTAAAGTCATATATTCGTTAGTGCGTCTCATTCATTGATATAGGTGGATATATATACATATCTCAAAGAAAAAGGAATATATACATTTCAAAGTTGAAAGATCTTAGAATTAAGACTTGTTTTTGGGGGACATATTGTATCATATTTTATTAATTCAGTTTATTAATTCATTTAATTGGTGTTTATTAATTCAGTTTCCCATATACAGCAATTTCAGCTTACATGTCGAGCCATTTGGTTGGGGGAACTCAAAAGTAAGGAGGAAAATATAGTACCACGTGAAAATTACAAGACCATATATATACATATATAGATTGTTTATATGATATTTCTTCAGATAAAATAACTATTTTCTCTTTATCATTATCTTTTAGCAGGTGGCCTGTAGTCATTTTCATCCAAACCTAGTACAACCAACTTCAAATACAGCTGGTGACGTTTACGAAAACCACAGGTATGCATGGTTGTTGTATAGCCTGTACGTACGATTTCCTTAGCCTCGTTCACTACCAGAAAAATGTCATTTAGCGACGGAAAATCCATCCTTAAATAGTTATTTTCCATCGTTAAAACGAGGGTAGCTAATATTTTCCGTCGCTAAATGAAAATTTTCTAATGGAAAATAGCAATTTAATTATGGATTTTTCCGTTACTAAATGGAATTTTTCTTTCAGTAATTCGGACCAATTCAATTAGAATGATCGCGAATTTTTTTACCACTTAGATATTAATGAATTTAACTAAATTAATTATTTACAACAAATGCTTATTGATTAATTTACTCAACTACCATATTTAACCATGTAAGATAATTTTCAGGTTTAGGGAATGTGGATTGGGTTCAGTTTGATGGACCACAAAATTATAGGAATCAACGTATGTCTCACTTACAACTTTATAATCCATTTGGTTGAACCTGGTCTACACCTTTTAGACTCAAGATGCATCATTCCCTTCCTCTTTACTGAGATTCCTCCTTGAATCTATTTTGACAAAAAGTGAGATTCAAACTAATGTAATGTTAATACTAAACTTTAGGAATGAAGCGTTAACCATCGTGTCAATTTTAAATTAATAACAGTGACACGCCACAATTCCTTTTAACCTAAATTAAACACAAGCTCATTAGTTTCATACAACTTTATAATACACCTAGTTGAACCGAGCCACAATCCTTTAACTTGGGATGCATCAATGTGCGTTGAAAATGTGTATTTCCTTAATATGTGGAATCAATAAAAATGAATTTTGGAAAGTAAAGTGGATTGAGATTTTGAATTTAAAATTAAGTAAACTCTTTTGTCTCTAACTCTTGTATTTATATCTAGGATAAGAGAACATACTGTTATTTATGTGCTGTTTGTTATAACACTAGTGTCTTTCTTAACTTTTTTGAATCTCTTTCATATAAGTTGAGATAAAATTCTTCTAATACATTTATCTTAAATTGTATAAAATTATTTTTAAAAACTAATCCCAAAAGAGTTGGTGGTTCATCGGTTTATAAACATATGATCAGCCTACTCATTCACAAAGCTCTAGGATCGAGATAAAGAAATCTACGTTTTTTCCCTATAATTGGGTTTTTCACACTAACAAACAGATTTGGTGGGGAAAAACGGGTCAGCCATGCGCACATATTTTATGGGCTATGGGTTCGTGCTAGTGGTGTGGATTACCATACATTATTGTTCTTATATTTTATCATCTTTCTAACGATCAATATAATAAGCTTTAAATGTCAGTCTCATGATTTAATTTATAGGTTAACTCATTAAATTTTTTACACTAATAAATTATTTTTCCTTTTATTTATTATGTATTATAAAATTTGTTCTCATTGGTATAATGTATATTAAATAAGAATATAATTAAGATTTTGTTAAATTTTAAAGTAAAATTAATCGGGTTTTAAGTTTTTCTTAATTCCAATAAAAACATGATCTTATTTACAAAATTGAGAGAGAATATTTTTTTATCTTGTTTATAAGTCATATTATTAAAATTTTCATATGAATATACAGATTTACTCTTAATTTATTATTGAGTATTTTCATGAGATGTAATTAATGTATGATAAAAGTACAGTTTGAAGTGATTTATAGATAGAACTAACAGGCACTCAGTCCAAGATTAGTTCCAAAAATAGTTAGCATGTTAGTTAGGTAGTTAAGTCAAGTTGTTATCTATTTGTAGTTACATTATTCAGTTGTAACCAGCTATACCCGAACACGTGACTCATGCATGTAAGCAACGTGTTCTATGTGTATATTTAACAGCACATGAAGATGAATGAATCAGACTTTCATATTCTCTCTCTACTTTTGATTTTCGTGTTGTGGTATCAGAGCAAAACGCTCTTCCCTTTGCATCAACTCTGTGATCTTCATTCTCCTTATCCCTTATCTCTCGCTACTACAGAAGTCTCTTCTCTCCCCTACATCCTTTCGTTTTCATGGCTAGTTCTGAAGTTACTACCTCACAGATAGCAAACAGGTCACAAAATCCAACAAGATGTTTCTACCTCTATCCGAATGAGAATCCATCCTTAGTCTTGGTTTCACCTGCACTCACTGGTTCCAACTATCATCATTGGGCGTGAGCTATGATCATGGCATTAATAAGCAAAAATAAGTTCCAATTTGTGGATGGATCCTTGCCTACTCCCTCTACAACCGATCCATTATATCTTCGTGGCAACGGTGTAACAACATGGTAATAACATGGATCCATCGTTCCTTATCTCCTTCCATTGCACAAAGCGTCATATGGATTAACAAAGCAGCTGATATTTTGAGCGACTTGAAAGATTGTTTCAGCCATGGTGATATCTTTCGAATTGCTGAACTCCAGGAAGAATTGTATCAACTCAAGCAAGGCGATCTCTCTGTATCGGACTATTTCACCAAGATGAAAATAATTTGGGATGAACTCCTCAATTTCTAACCTGTTCCAGTCTGTTCTTGTAGTGCCAAAGTATACACGCAATAGGACTACATCATTCGCTTTCTCAAGGGCCTCAATGAACGATTTGCCACAGTTCGTTCCCAGATAATGCTAATGGATCCTCTCCCCACTGTTAACAAGGTCTTTGCTCTCATTATTCAGCAGAAACGCGAATTCAACGGGGCGATGGACAACTCAATCTGTCTTACTCGCATGTCCCCTTCTTCAAATTCCAAATGGACTCCTACCTCATTTTCCCATTCTCATTCTTCCACCAAACATAAAGTTTGCACCTACTGTGGGAAGCCTTGACACACTGCTAACACATGCTACAAGAAGCATGGATATCCACCTGGATTCAAGTTCAAGAACAATGGCGCTTCCATAAACAATATCACCACTACTGAATCGACAGTGCCCACTTTGTCCTCAAAACCTGTTTCTTCCAATGAATCGTGCTCACTTAGGATCAATACCAAAATCTATTAGCTCTATTGCGATCTGCTGCTATCACTCCTTCTCCTCCAAAAAATCCACCAGCTCATGATCACCATGTTAATCAAATTTCATCTCTCACTCTCATGCCTAACTCAAACAACCAAGGTAAGTCCACCATTCTTTCATTTAATTCCTCATTCTCTTGGATTATTAACAGTGGGGCTACTGCCCGTGTTTGCTGTTCCTGCTCCTTATTCCAATCTTATTCTTCAATACCTCCTATACAAGTACACCTTCCTAACAAATCCACTACTGTTGCCACCGTATCAGGTACAATTGCCATCACTCCTCATATTCACATGTCCAATGTTCTCTATATACCTCAGTTCAGTTTCAATATCATTTCTATCACTCAAATGACTCTCTTAATTAATTGTTGTCTCATTTTTTACTCTTCTCAATGTCTAATACATGATTGAAGACATGGACAACGATTGGTATCGCTGAAGTGACTCAAGGCCTTTACAAATTGTCAAGTCACCGTCCTCATGCTGCTTGTGTCAACTATGCTGTCACACATGCCTCACAGTTTCCTCTTTGGCACTATCAACTTGGCTACACTTCGCCTGCTACCTTAGATATCCTCCATCATCAATTCCCCTTCATTCCACATAAATCTCATGTACCTAGTTGTGACCCGTGCCATTTTTCCAAACAACGCAAACTTTCTTTCCCTGTCAGTGTTACATTCACAACTTTGCCCCTAGCACTTTTACATGCTGATATTTAGGGACCATATGCAATTTCATCTATAACTGGTCATAAATACTTACTGTTGTAAATGACTTTACTATACATACTTCGATTTACTTTCTTAAAAATAAATCGGATGCTCGTGCTTCTTTTCAGCAATTAATCACTTTCCCTGAAGCTCAACATAATTCTTCTGTAAAAACCATACGCATAGACAATGGAGCTAAATTTCAAATGCAATCTTTCTATCTTTCCAAAGGAATCTTGCATCAAACTTTGTGCATTGAAACTCCACAGCAAAATAGTGTCGTTGAGCGCAAACATCAGCACATTTTGAACATTGCACGAGCTCTCATTTTTAATCTCATTTGCCACTTATTTACTGGAATTATGCAGTCCAGCATACGGTCTACTTGATTAATCGCTTGCCCACTCCTGTTTTACACAACAAATCCCCCTTCCAATTACTTAACAACCATTCTCCAGATTACACGATTTTAAAGGTTTTTGGCTCACTTTGCTGTGCATGCAGTTCAACACATAACAGATCCAAATTTGACTCACGAGCTCGCAAGTGCATTTTCCTTGGTTTCAAATTAGGCACTAAAGGTTACACTCTTCTTGATTTACATACTAATCAAATTTTTACCTCAAGACATGTAATATTTTATGAATCTATATTTCCTCTTAGCAACCAACAACCCTCAACACTTCCCACTAATCCGCTACCCAAGACTCAACATCTTCCTCCGCTAGATGAACCTCTGCCCACTCATTCTGTTCCGGTTACCCATCCTCTTAATACCAGTTCTTATTCCCCAGTTTCATCTTGCCAGCCTATTCTTACTTCAATATCTCCATTTCCTCGAAGGACTACCAAAGAGCATAAGCAGCCTTCATATCTGCGTGACTACCACTGTTCCTTGCTCACTTTAGCTACATCAACTTCCATGCCTCCAAGCTGTAAGTATCCTCTTTCATCTATTATTTCATATAACCATCTGTTTCCCTCTTATAAGCACTTCATCCTCTTCATTTATGTCAGTGCCAAGCCCAAATCATATAAAGAAGCTATCAATTTCCCTGAGTGACAGCAAGCTATGACAAATTAAATTACAGCTCTAGAGCAAAATCATAAATGGACATTGACTGACTTACCACCAGGCAAGCGTGCCATTGGATGCAAATGGGTCTTTAAAAGAGCGGAAATAGGGGTAGGCCCTTCCATAGCATCCGGTAACCATACATGAAGGGGGAATTGGGCAGAAAGTTTCGTACTGATGGTATTATAGAACGTTATAAAGCTCAATTAGTCGCCAATGGATACACATAGATAGAAGGCATTGATTTCTTCGACACTTTCTCTCCCGTAGCAAAGATGACTATTGTTCACCTCTTGCTTGCCCTTGCCTCAGCTTCTCATTGGTGTCTTAAGAAACTGGACGTCAACAATGCTTTCTTACATGGAGATCTTAATAAAGAGATCTACATGCACCTCCCCCTGGTTTCTCATCTTCAGCTTCCCATTGTGTGTGCAAATTACAAAAGTTGCTTTATGGCTTGAAGCAGGCCTCTTGACAGTGGTTTGCTAAACTCTCTACTACAATTACTTCATCTGGATACACTCAATCCAAGTCATATTATTCCTTGTTTGTTCGTAGCAATGGAGACTCCTTCACAGCTCTCTTGGTATACGTTGATGATATTATCTTAGCCGACAACGAGCCCTCTGAAATCACTCGCATCAAGAAATTCCTTGATGATGCCTTTAAAATCAAGGATCTTAGCCCACTTCGATACTTTCTAGGCCTTGAAGTTGCTCGCTTATCATCTAGGATCACTCTCAATCAATGTAAGTTCGCCCTGGACATCCTCGTTGACGCTGGATATTTAGCATGCAAAGATGCCAGCACTCCCATGGACTGATCAACTCATCTGTCCAAAGACCATAGGACTGCATTTACTGGCGTGCCTCGGTACAGACGACTTGTTGGCCGCCTTCTATATCTTACTACCACTTGACCAAACTTGTCATATTCTGTTCAACAACTTTGTTAGTTTACCCAAGCTTCGACCACAGCTCATTACCAAGCTGCTCTTCGAGTGCTTCGCTATATCAAGCGTTGCCCTAGGAAGGGTCTCTATTTCCCTTCTAAGTCCAACTTCACCATTAAGGAGTTCAGCGACTCTGACTCGGCTGGTTGCCCAGATACCCGACGTTCTTTAACTGGTTTTTGTGTTTTCTTTGGCAATGCTCTAATTTGCTAGTGGTCAAAGAAATAAACAACGGTGTCATGTTCTTCCTGTGAAGCGGAATACCAAGCTCTAAGTGCAGTAACATGTGAAGTGCAATGGATCTTATACCTTTTGGCAGATTTGCAGATCGTGCATAAACTTCCAATTATGATCTATTGTGACAACCAATCCGCCATTCATATCGCCTCCAATCCTATCTTTCATGAGCACACTAAACACATTGAATTAGACTGTCACCTTGTGCGAGACAAAGTTCAAGCTGGACTCATCCACCTTGTACCAGTTCGCAGCAGTAATCAACTTGCAGATATTTTTGCGAAACCTTTGAATCCTCAGCCATTTCATTTGTTATTGTCCAAGTTTGGATTGATTAACATATACTTGCCAACTTACGCGGGGTAATAGGCACTTAGTCCAAGATCAGTTCCAAAAACAGTTAGCGTGTTAGTTAGGTAGTTAAGTCAAGTTGTTATCTGTTTGTAGTTACATTATTCAGTTGTAACCAGCTGTACCCGAACACGTGACTCATGCATGTAAACAACGTGTTCTACATGTATATTTAACAGTATATGAAGATGAATGAATCAGACTTTCCCATTCTTTCTCCCTGCTTTTGGTTTTCATGTTAAGAACCGGTGTTTATGGCGATCGAGCATATATGCATTACTTATCACTATTATATGATCCACACAGAAGAATTCCACATTGTTCGTGAATGATGTGGAGCATAAGCATGCTGCAAGCCAGGTCCTGTTGGCATGGAGCTTGTGAAGACACAAAAAAGCAACAGTTGTTGTTCTTCTTCTTATTATTTTGCCATCAAAAAAGCAATAGTTATTTTTAAAGTGCAATAAAACGGAACTAGTTGGAGCAGGTAAAATGCAGGACAGTGTGTCCGGCGAGTGAACGACATCACCACGCGTCTCTTGGGTCTCAAACGTTGTCGCACACTCTTCGTTCTTATTTATGACGAAACGAGACCAGACCTTATCCTGTCCCCTTCATGCCTCCATAGTAATCAGAGTTCGTATTTCACTTCTCTCCCTCTTCCTTTTATTTACACTTTGCTGGATCCATCACCCATGAATGATTTGTGTGCCTCACATTCCTGTTTCCATCTTCCATTCTCGTCATCAAAAACTTTCGCATTCCTTTTGTTTTCTTCTCGCTAGCGACGTACATATTTTGCGGCAGTCAAAATCTATGGCTACAGCAAAAAGCTACCGAGCTGCCAAGCGTCCCCCCCCCCTTAGATATCTGTCGAAAGTACATCTTCACGATAGTTCTGTGTCTTCCTATCCAAGTTACTTGGCCATCCTCTGTTCATCTCCAAGTTTGAAGTTGATGACTTGCTTTTCTGTGGACTATATATTCATCTCCTTCAACACCAAAAAAAAAGATATTATTGTTGTAACTTATATAATAGTGGATTGCGTGTGTGTGTGTGTAGCTGAAGGTGATGCAGTAGTGTTCTGCTTGTTAAGTAGCAGTATCTTTATTAGCTTCTATGTTTCATGGATAGTCAGATGGCAATGGATTTGTTTGACTACTTCACGTTTCCATGAACTAAAAGCATGTTCAACAGTGTTTTTCTGTAAAATGAGATAATCTCCTTCACATATTTATGTGGACTTGCGTTAAAGTAGTTCTTTACCGTATTCCCAAACGTACGCAATATCCATAAAGGATAAGATTTATAGAATTACTAGGCTCAAATTTTATGTAAAGGTTGAAGGAGTGAACTAGTCATATAGAGCATGTGTTGATATGTTGTGATTGCGGATAATTCTGTTACTTTACATGATATCGATGAAGTGGAGGAAAGCCAACGGAGGGAGGGAGAAATATATATATATATATATATATATATATTTAAGCCCATGCAAATTCACATTATACGATGCACGACACAAAGTCATAAACTTGAATAGTGTATGGAAGACTCTCCATGAACTTAATGGCTCGTTTGGTATGTTGGAATTGATTTTGGTGAAAATGGAAATGGAGATAAATATAGAAATGAGGATGGAAATGTGTATAAATATAAAAAAAATGAGAGGCCAAAAAATTAATTCTATGAAATTGAATACAATTCCATGAGTTATATCATGAAATTCATTTCTACCCATTTTAAATTTCATTTTCATTTCCAATTACACCCTTCAATTCCACCATATCAAACCTAGGAAATGAATTCCATTTCCAATTCCACCTTCCAATTCCATCATACTAAACATAACATTAACTCGCTTGGAGTTAGAAGAGACATTCATTTAAGACCAATCCATCTAGAGTCAATTTAAGTTCTTTTATTCATTAACCTTGAGTTTTATTTATCTGTGTAGGCTTTTTAGATTTGGCAGATCTTCCACTCAATTAAGGGTTTATTTAGAAACTATTTTGAAAATAACTTTTGCAGATTCTGAAGTAAAACCTAGGTTTTGAAGAATATATTTTAGAGAATAACTTTTACGGATTCCGAGGTAAAACCTATGTTTTGAAAAGTGATTTATGTTTGAGAAGTTATTTGCTTTTACGGATTCCAAGGTAAAAAGTAGGCAGGAAAGAGAAAGAAATAAAAGTATGAAAGAGGAAATGGAAAGAAGGAAAAAGGTATAAAAGAGGAAAGAGAAAATTTATTAGGAGAGGGATTTCAAAAACATAAGTTTCAAATTGAGGTTTTGTATTCAAAATAGCTTTTCAGAAAAAATTTTGTATTTGGACAAAACCTAGGTTTTGGGTCAAAACCAAAGTTTTGTAACCAAACCTAAATTCTGAAAATAGCTTTCAAACAAGTCTTAAATCCTTTGGGATTATTTGATTTATATGTCATTATTCTGCAAAATTTGGTGGATATGTATTATGCAAATGTAGGTTTTTAATATAGGGTTTATGTCTTTGCTAGTTTATAGGCCATCTTTTTGTATTTTCTAGATCAGGTATGAATAACATTGGAGTTATTATAGGCAAGTTTTATAAATAATACTCACTTCAAAGTTCAAACTAAATTCATAATCTTCTTATAAGCTATAAAGAGTGAAAAGTGAAATAATGTTGATTTTTCTTTAAAGTTGCGTGTCATATTCATGTTGAATTTTTCCCACAATAATTGTCGGGCCCTGTTGTGGTTATCAAACAAACATTGAGAAAGAAATTCAAATATGACTAATCAAATTATTTTTATGAATGTATATACTTGTACTCCCAAGTCCCATCTTTCATTAGCCAAGTTGGTTCAATTAATTCATTAAAACTAAAAACATAACTAATTTATTAAAATAGTTCCCCCCCCCCAAAATAAATCTATTTTTGAGATAATAAAATATTCGGTGCATAATGTGTCTGTTTAGAAATGCGGTAGAGAAGTACTTTGACGCAAGTCGAAATAAATATGTGAATGAGATTATTTCGTTTTACGAAAAAACACTATTGAACGTACGTTTGGCTTCTGCAACCATTTTGTCAAAAACACAATGTGCTTGTTTGGGAACACTGTTTCTCAACGGTACACGCAAGTTAAAACAAAACCATTTTGAAATCTGTAAAAATCATCTCAAAATTCGTAAAACCATCTTGAAATTTGTAAAATATCTCGAAATCTGTAAACTCTTTTGAATTCCAAAACACACCCAATATAATTACGAGTTAAAGGACGATGTCCTAATCACAACCCATCAATCCACATCAAGACACATCGATAAGCAAATGGAACTTAAAGTATATTGCCAAAAAAACTTTGATCTAAAACCACTTGAAATTTATAAAAATTATCTTAAAATTTATAAAAATCATCTTAAAATCTGTAAAACCATCTTAAAATTTGTAAAATACCTAAAAATCTATAAACTCCCCCGTACCACCAAACCCACCCAATATAATTACGATGAGTTAAGGACGATGTCCTAATCATGGCTCATCAATCCACATCAAGACACATCGATAAGCAAATGGAACCCAAAGCATGTTGCCAAAAAAAAAGCTTGGTTTAAAGTGGCGGTATATATAATTCCTCTTCAACTTCTTGTCTGGGCCATGTTTCTCTTGCACTTTAGTAAGGACACAGTCGCGTATATATCAACTCCATGTGGATATATATGCAATGGAAAGGACGACCCATGTCTTATCATCATCAGTCACGAGCTGGCCAAGATTGATTATTACGTCGGTGTCCTCAAGTACCAAATTAGTAACCATCGAGGTTTCTCTGGTTCGCCGTCGATCGCTATCCTTCTCGTTGCTTCATCCACTAACCTGAACATTTGAGAACGTGCTAGAGCAACCGCCATGTCTCTGAATTGTAGCCTTTACAAGATGAAATACGTATTTAGTTTCACTTTAAATATTGGAGAAAACTTTAGAAAAATACCTTAAACCATCAAGAAATTCATGCAGCTGTTTCACTGTATCGTATTAAAGCTCATCATCGAATCCAATTGGGTAACCCTCTTGAAGGCCTTGTTTGGGAACCGTTTTCCAAACGGTATACATATTCAATATAAAATAATCTTAAAATTTGTAAAAATCATCTCGAAATTTATTAAAACCATCTCAAAATCTATAAAACCATCTTAAAATTCGTAAAATACATCGAAATTTGTAAACTCACTTTTCAAACACACCCAAAGACGTTTTCTTCATTTATATGAATTTAAACCTGAAACCTCAGGTTTAAACTGTCAAAGGAACTCCTCCCGATGGCAACAAACAGTTAGTGGGTGTTTGAGAATACGTTGAGAGAAATGAATTTACAGATTCTGAAATGTTTGTGTGGATTTGGAGATTTTTTTACGGGTTTCAATATACTTATTATGGATTTCAAGATTTTTTTTATCTTGACTTAAGTGCACCTTCCCAAAAATGCACTTAATGTGTGTTTGAAAATCCGTTGAAAGAAAAAAATTTACAGATTTCAAGAAAAATTTACGAAATTCAAGAAGAATTTACAGATTTCGAGACGTTTTTTACAAATTTTAAAATACTTTTTATCTTGTCTTATGTGTACAGTTGAAAAAAGATTCCCTAAACATGCATTTACTGTGATTCTTGAACTCAAAGAACATTTAATTGAAATCTTCCCAAATTATTACATATCGGTGAGTGGGGAACCGGTTCGCTGGAGCCACCCCCATGTTTCAGAATTAGCCGCTATAAGATGAGTATTTTAGTTTCACATTGAATATCAAAGAAAATTTCAGGGAAAAAAAACTCTTAAGACATCAAATTTCATATCAGCTTTGTTTACTTAGCGATGAAATAGCGTTTTCAGTGTTTTTATATGGTTATCTCAATATATCATATCCAATCATATTGTTAGATCTACTTGGATTTAGCTCTCTAATAACCTTTTCAATACTGATACCGACTCAATCTCAAGACTTCAGAACTCCTTTCACTAAAATTAACGCTTGTTAGTAGGAGTTTTCCCTGAGTATCACATGTTGGCAAGTGGTCGTGCATGATAGAATTGAGCTTGGTACAAAGTTTCACTGTTCTGGCGCGGAGGATGGGAACATTTTGTGACAGGAAGGTGATTATTCCGACAAGGCCGGGAAACTGGGTGCGCATTTGAAGCTTCGTGGTGCTATAAAATCTAAGTGCTGAATTATTGTACTTGTAATTTTCTCACTTTTAAAACCCCATTATTGTTTGTGTTTGGAAACTCCATTGGAAGAAAGGAGTTCTGTCGGGAGAAAGGAGTTTATGGATTTCTTGATGGTTTTACGAATTTCAAAATGGTTTTTATGGATTTCAAGATGGTTTTTACGGATTTCAAGATAGTTTTATCTCAGTTTACATAAACCCTTGGGGCAACGAAGTTCCCAAATAAATACATTAATATTGATGCAAAAGTGAAATTTCTTCGTCAACTTAAAATGGATTTAATGAGTTCTCCCTCTTTCTTAATTTTCATGAGATTGTTGAACATGAATTAATATTTAGCACCGGTTAGATCATATATAACAATGAGAACAAAGCTTATCCCATCAAATGAGATCAGTTATAACGGTCATTGTAATTCATCGACAATCAAAATTTTGAATAAATTATTAAATAAAAGATCACATTCAATAATTTTAATGAATATTTTCTTTGATTTTCCTTTGTCGTTTAAAAGGACTCCATGCTACTTAACTAACACTTTGCATAGGCACATCCAATAACCTTTTGAAAAAGATATTATATATGTAGTTTTAAAATAAGTCACCTCACTAAATTTATTTTATAAATGTGTGGATTTACCCCAAATTTATTACATTGTATGGTAGACGGGTATTTTCTTGAATTCTCAGTTACATATTAAATAATAGTAAAAAATGAAAATTTATTCAGTTTTGTAGAATATACTTTTGTTTTTCTTGAATCCAGTTAAACATATTATAAGTGCCTTATATACGTACATGAGTGAAGAATACAAATACATGCATCACCTCTTTTCCAAATATAAAGCATTCATTTTAATTTTAAAAATCCTATATTTAATGTATTAGTTCCGATCCTTAAATATATATATATATAATATCTAATTTGCAGTAAATGAAGTAGTTTGAATATATCTATAAAGTAGGTGTATCGATTAAGGCTTAAAAATAAAATACTACAAATAAACCGACTCCATATAGATTCAATTCAATATATTTGCCTTTTGTTTTGGGATTATTCTATGCGTTTATTTATCTTTAATTTTTGAACATTTACATTAAATTGCTTAAATAGTAATGGGACTTTTAATGATCGGCTTTAATTCAAATACTATCGTTTAAAAATAGGATAATAAACTTTGTTTTTTCCTTGAGAAGTAAGGAAGTTAAATAAACTGCTGAATAATATTTATTGATGTGTATCATTAAATTACATATTAAATTATAAATCAGACAAAGTAGTTTAAAAAATTATAGATATAAAGATTTTAAAATAGCTTATTTAATTTTTTTTAAATTCTCTAAAGATATAAAATGACTACAATACTAATGCCTCATTTGGTTTGGTGGAATTGGAGGGATGGAATTGAAATTAGAAATGGATTCCACCATGATTCTATGTTTAGTATAAAGTTTGCAATTGGAGATTCCATATGGAATTCAAATTGTCTAATTCCACCGAAACCAATTCTATTTCAAAAGCAAAGATTTGCCAATTCCACCTCAAAATTCCATCCTTGACCCTCAGAGCAACAATCGACGGTGAGTATTCAGTGATGATGGTGAGCGCGATGACAAGCGAGCACCCCAACGACGATGAGCAATGAGCATTCCCATCCAACTTCCATTGCCGGCGAGCTTCTCATCATTTAATTTTCACTCATGCCAACGATGATGAACCATGGATAAAAACAATACAAACCATCAAGACCCACTGGCAGCGACAAATTTGACAGCGACTCTATCACCGACGACCATCTCTCTTATTTGATGAACCCAGATGCTCTCAATCTCTTGACGACAACACTCATTGACGGCGACTCCATCCCCGACTCCTTCCTCAACGATTTCATCATCTGGGTTCATCAAATAATAAAAGAAAGATTTTAATTTTTTTAATTTTAAAATGGTATTTTAGTCTTTTTATATAAAAATTAGATTACATTTCCATAACATATCAAACATACTTTTAAATTCAATTTTCATCTCCATCCCAATATCAATCTTTATCAAAATCAATTCTAATGTACTAGTTGTAAATAGAATCGTACCGCCGTGTTATGTCAGATATCTTCATCAATCCATGATTTCTGTTCCACTTTTGTGATGCATGTAGTTTGAAGATATTTTAGAAAACCTCACTTTTGACAACCACGTGCCCAACTGTGTTTCTTTTTGTTTTTTTCCCATTTGGGCGCTTCTGCGCCAAGTTTAATATTTATTACAGGTAACCTCTAAGAACATCAAAAATTTTCTATAAATAAGAGGTTATAGATTGATCGTGCATGCCTCGTTTAAATCTCAAGAGAATTTTATGTTTTTTTTGGAAAAAAATCAATTTCTTATGTTTAACCTAAAAAGGGAATGGACCACTAAATTAAAATGCACTTAGTGCATGGTTACACTGAAGAGTCACTATGATTTGATCCAATGTTTAACCAATTAGGGGTTTATTTGCCTTCACTTTTTGAAACCTTGATTTGGTTTTAAAATATAAGTTTTGACCTAAAATTTAGGTTTTGTCCAAATACAAAAAAATTTTTTAAAAGTTATTTTGGTTACAAAACTTCGGTTTGAAACCTATATTTTATCTTTCATACTTTTTTCATTCTTTCTCTTTCCTACCTTTTTCTCTTTCCTACTTTTTTCTTTTTTTCTATTTCCTCTTTCCTACTTTTTAATTCTTCTCTTTCCTCTTTTCTACCTACTTTTTA
>JANTPZ010002117.1:0-18275 GCA_025593235.1 Vachellia pachyceras | reverse complement strand
GTTTAACACATTTGATGACCTTATAGTATTCATCATAGGAAGGGAGAATAGTGAACACTCGAAGGACAATTCTACCCCTGTTCCTCATCAAAATGGTCATTCTTGTCAAGATGGCAATGCAATTTTATTGGAGTTATGGGATCTGGTTGTAAACCTCAATCAAACAGTAAAGAAGTATGACAACAAATTAGCGGTGTTGAGAGGTCAAGATAATGGACATGAGGGAATTTCTAGTGACCATAGAGGCATAGAGTCTACAAGTGGTACTAGTTCCCATTCTCAGCCTCGCACTAGATTCATTGCTTATGTCTGAGCGAGCTTCAAGAAATTTAACCCTCCAATGTTTAAGGGAAAGCTAGATGCAGTGGAAGCATTAGAATGACTGAAGGGGCTTGAAAAGATTTTCACGGTTATAAATATCAACTATGAACAGAATGTGCTAGTTGTCGAGCAGCTATTACACAAGGCAGTGTGGGAATGGTGGGAGATTACCAAATTAGATAGTGCTGTGATTAACTGGGAGAAGTTTGATCATTATTATTTCCCTACTTCTGTCAGAGTAGGGAAGGAGACTGGATTTCTGACTTTCAATCAAGAGGATTTACACGAAGATGACTTTATTGCTCGCTTTTTAAAATTATCTAAGTTTTGCAAGTATTCACAAAGCTACTCCACCTAGCTATGCGATCAATTGGTAGAGAAAGCAAAGTTGGAGTTGAGAACATCTTTGTCACCATTTCTAGATGAAATAACTGATTCGAGACAATATGTGACAAGTTACGCACTATAGCAAGAAGTAAGCAAGCAGAAGAGGCTGAGAAGATTAAGGGATTTCAGAACAGACCTACAAATTCCTTGAGACCTTTAGGGGGATCAAGAAAAGTAGTTCCACCTTTAATGGTACAAAGAGGCACTTTGGCCGATCCTTAAGGAATCATTTTGGTGCACCTCTAAAGAATTATTTTAGTGGACATCTAAGGAGTTAATTCAATAGGCCTCAGAGGAGTCAGTTCAGTGGATGGCAGCATTCTTATAAAAGTTCCATAGCTCCTATTATTAGTATGAACAATTCTCATAAGTGTGTTATGTGGAAGGATGCGCCAGGGATACTGTCTGATTTGTTTCAAGTGTGGAAAGCCATGTCATATCTCCATATTTTGTGAGGAAGGCTCTCAAGGGGCCAATGATGTTAGAGCTACCATTACAGGAAGAGTGATTGCCTTATCCTAATAAAAAGTCAGTGCCACACCAAATTTGATTAAAGGCAGTTTCAAACTCCTTAGTCCACCAAGTGTCATCAATAACAAAAGTATAATAAGATTCAAATACAACACAAGTTGAAAGTGTCATCAATAACAAAAGTATAATAAGATTCAAATACAACACAAGTTGAAATTATTCCCTTCTTTTCAATCCAAGCCTTAAACTTGAGACAATTAACTTTAATGTGTCCTTTATTTTTGCAAAAGAAGCATCTATCATCTTTCTTATTTATTGTGTTGACAGGAGGAATCTTGTTTTTCTTCTTATTAGCGTTAACCTTATCTTTCTTCTTACCCATGCTAGCTTCTGCCTTGGAACTTGTAACAACATGAGCGTCCTTTTGTGTAGACTTCTCATTCATTAGTAATCTAGTCTCTTCCTAAACACACATGGCCAATAGTTCATCCACTGTCCATTTTTCCTTATGGTGTTATAGGAGACCTTGAAAGCATCATATGAAGGAGAAAGAGAGTTCAATATCAACTGCACCAAAAATGACTCAGTAGGTTCCATTTTTAAGGTTTGAGTTGAGATGAGAGGTCCCTCATTTTCATGATGTGTTGCCTTACACCACCAACACTTGTAAGCCTTAAGGTACATAATTCAAACATAATGGCTCCACCCATTTGCTTGTTTGACACCTTGAATTGCTTTCTTAAAGCTTCTAGGTACTCTTTGAAGGTTCTACATTCAGGAATAGCATCCCTAATCCCTCTTATGATTCTTGATTGAATGAGTTGAAGAGATAATCTGTTAGACCACTCCTACTGATCATATTGATGTCTTGCATCTTGGTTAGTAGAGTCATCTGCTGGTTTTTGAGGTTCGTCAATCCTCAAGCAAGATCCACGTCCATACATCCAAGATATAACAGAATACTATCTTTCCAATCAAAGCAATCAGTACCATCCATGATCATTTTGTTATTTAGATCAATAATAACCCTGGTGGTAACATGAGTTGCAAAATTTATGAATATACTCACATTAGTCTTTTGAAGCAAACATAATTACTGTGTCAGATGGTCAAGTTATTTGAACATATAATTACAAATATGTATCACTAGCATCTACCTGTAGGCAAAAAATACTAGTATACACTGTATTTGTCTAAAATTGATGAAACTAAAATGCAATTATTGTTTTTAATACCTGTGGTCTACTTGAAAACATAAGGCCATTATATTTCATCCTAATTAAATGTCTAGCCATTATATTTCATCTTAATTAAATGTCTAATTATTATTATCTACCTGTGGTAAAGATAAATTATAATCTTACATTTAATTACAATGATATTCCATAATACCATATGTGATTTATTAATATGCATGCAATTTAAAAAATGAGGTGCCATGGCTACTTCACAGATATATAGGTATGCTAATCACAAATATCTATTTGTGCATAAATATGAAACAATAACATAATGAAAATTTAACAGTTAATCTAATTAACAATATGTAACTAGATAACTGAAATTCTCCCACTAATTCATGCTTAATATAAAATTGCTCAAATAAATCTTAATTTAGACAATTTCAAAAGAAATTATAATTGCCTTAAGAGCAATAATATATAAATTCATAGATAATTTAAATAATTCATACAAGTAATTTGTAGAATTAAATAAATAAACATATGTAGTACAAAGTATCATAAACGTCCATAGTATAATATTCATTTGGCTCTAGTAAATCTCTCTCTTTAAAAGCATGAATTCCAATTATAAAATTAAAAAAATAAAAACTTAGTGTAAAAATCATGTTGCAGCCCAAAACTCTGGTCCAATCCAATTGGCTAATTTTTGTAAGACCCAAATCATGTTACTGGCTCATAAGTATCTACAATTTTTCTCCTTAAAAATTCATGCATGGCCCAGAATACCACAGTCCAAAAGAAAATAAAAAAAACATAGGCCCAGCTCCTCCCTTTTTTAAACAATCACAACGTGGCCGAGAGAAAAAAACAAATGTGGCCCAAAACAATTCATGAATGGCCCAACATATTTTTTTTAAAGCCCAAAATGCCGACGGCCAAAATGGACGCTGGCCTAGAATCTCCTTAAGTAAAATGGTGCATTTTAATGGTCATCCAAATGGCATCATTTTGGGGCGCTTGTGGAGGCACTACCTGCATGCCAAACGATGCCATTTTGGCCTAACCACAATGCAGTGTTTTGACTCACTTAGCCAGCGGATCCCTAAAACCCGACTCGCCCTAGACATGTGACCCAGTGTTGCTTCTGCTTCTCGGCCACGAAAATGGTTTTATCGGCCATTATTCGAACAACGGTGAAGGCTCTAAATCCGATGATGACAACCGCGGAAAATGACGGCTCTCTCAAGGAAACATTTACACACTCACATATTTTCCAAAACACATGAAAAATCATGTTTTAATCATATGGACGATTTCAATGACGGAAACAACGATTTTCACAACGGAAAATATGGATTTATCAGCAACATAGATTCATATATACAGACACTATATTCATGCACGAAAACGATCACAGTGTCAAAATTCTCTCTTGCGAAAGAACCCATAGTCTCCGGCTGGTAAAACATTAATTCTGGTGAAAAAACTTGGAAATCTCAGCGAAATACAGACAATATATTTCTAGATCCAAACACGGAAGAGCGAAATCACAGAATCACAGTTTCAAGAAGCAAGAGAATTTCATGCATATGCCACACATCGATTTGATGAAGAACACATATATCAACGATGAACCAGAAGAAGCAAGAATCATATATTTATCAAATTCAAATTTTCTCAAAATGAAAACCTCTCTTAAAACACCAGGCAAGAGATAAATTTTTTTTTTTGCTCAGATACCACATGTTGAACATAAATCCATAAATCCCGATCATGAGTTTTACAGCAGAAGACTTGCGTACCTCTTGCCGTAGTGTGTCTTATGAGATTTTCTTGAATTCTTCTGAACAAGAATATTGGTATAGTGATGGACCGTCGAACACCGTTATTCCGTCAAGGAATTCGTGATTGAACAAACAACATTTCCTTTCCGTATCTGTTCTGAGTTATGGTCTTCTCTTTATATGGCCTCCTATCAAGACTCTCCATAGGATTCGATGACCAGACACAACCCTCTAAACACAATCCTTTAACCCGTAATCTAAATAATGATGTGGGACACATCCGGTGATATATTTATATATTAAAATAATAACATGAAAATTACAATATCTAAATAAATATAATATATATATATATTAAATTTCTAACAATTCTAACCCAAGTATATGAGTCTTATGTGTCATATGAAAAAGTTCTTGTCAAATGAGTTATTTCTATTAAGCATGATAATACTAAAAACTTGATTTTTCTAAGTGCAAGCATCTTTTTACGAAAACATTACTCTTTGAAATACTGTCAATTACTAAATATAAGTTACATTATGGGGGATTAACACCTTGCACTAGATCAAACAGGTATTGGTCGCTTAAAATTTAATTTTGATTGTACTGTATATATCAGACAGTATATTTAAATAAAACTAAATTTTATTTATTTTACATGTTTTTAATATAAATTTTTAAGAAAGTGAGGGAATTCTAATCTTGCGTTTTTGTTAAAAGCAATCATATCGAATATGCGCAGTAGTTTGAACACAGATTGTAATGCCAAGCAAGCAAGACGTATGAATGTTTGATGGGATGAGCGAGAATTGAGACCCTCTTTCTGTCGTTTTCATTGTGATAGTTGTCGTTTACTTCACTACTAGACCGTCGTCTTCATATGCATGCGCTTTCCATTGGAATTTCAATTGCATTTCATATTGATTGATTAAGGCTTAAGAGGGATTTTCATTGATCATGGGGCCCTTGATAGTAACATTTTTATATTAAAAAATTGGATCAATACCATTGTTGATCTTTATAATTTGATTAAATTTTATTTTTGACCCATGTAGTTTTAAATCAATGGTTTAATATGATTCTTACAATTTCATAAAGATGTGATCTAAATTTAATGATTGCGCTCAGTGGTTTTAGTGAATTTTGATTTTGGTTCTTGCATTTAAAATCATGTTAAATCCTTATGAAACTACAACTTAAAACTTCAAGAATTAAAGCTAAAATTTAATATTGCAATGATTAAGAATGATGTTAACCCTGCAAAATAAGTTACTTCCAATCACATTCAATACAATATTATAAAGTGATTGCACATTAAAGATCTAATTCAAACTGACAATTGCAATAATAATTTGAAGATGAATCCAAATTTAACTAAAACCCTAGCGAGCCCAGCCTATAGCATTTCAATGATTATGGCAAAGTAAGCTTTACAGACCAAACATGGTGTAAAGTAGCTTGACGTTTCTAAAGATTCCTGTCCTACCCGTGAATATGTGAACATCTGACTACAGCTTTTGAATTTTTTACTGTACTATCTATATATAGTTGCTACAAAAAAAAGGAAAGAAAATTAATATTTTAATTCCTAAAATTTTAATTTAATTGAAACTCAATTCTTACATTTTAAGTAAGTGTAACTTAATTATTATGGTTTTAATTTAGTTGTAACTCAATATGACAAAACAATTTTTATAAACAAGTTTTGAAAATAAAACAAAAAAAATATGTTTAGATACTTGTTTTAAAAAAGCTACATTTCAAAATAAATAATACTCAAGTCTTTAAATGAAAGAAAAAGCCATTGAAAGGGTAATGAAGGGTTTTCCAATTTTCTCATATAAAAATTAAGAAATACAAAATCAAAACTAAAAATTGTTTTTGTTTTTTTAGTATTTAAAAACAAGTTTCTGTTTTAAAAAAAAAACTCTTTTTCAAAAAGGGAAACATATAGACCCTAATGTCTCCAAAAACGCCTGTATTATATATAGAGGGTTCAATAATAATGGAAGGCATTTTGGGTCAAAGAAATACGCATTCTTCTTGAGAACATGATGAGCTTGGAAAATGCTTTATTGCTGATTGATAAAAAGGTAGCAATAATATTTTCTACTGATCAACATTGATAAAAAGGTAGAAAAATAATTTGGATATAATTGAATGAGTGTCGAAGATAATTTGTTTGGAGTTGAAGCGATTATTATTGAAGGCGACAATCACTAATGTATGATAAGATATGTGCGTAGTTAGCAAAAAATATGGCTTCACTTTAATTTCCTCTACCCTTTATTCTTTGGGAGAATCAAGGGAATGTGTTACAAAATGGTCCTAAAAGATTGTAAATGGTAACTGCTTCACTTGTAAATTGTACTTCTCGACTTGTCATTAACAACCTCTTGGAACCATTTTGTAACACATTTCCTTACTTGGGATCTCTGGGTAATTCTCCCTTATTCTTATTCAATAATTTAATATATATATATATATATATTATTGAGACCATTGAAATTTGGTGAGTCTAAAGTCTGTAAAACGTCAACATTTGTGGAAAGATGGTGGCATCACTACTGCCTAATGGATTGTTTCTCTTTTCTTTCGCCTTTTCTTATAGATTATCGTCTTCTTTAAATTTTTTTTTTTCACGTTATTATAGGTGGAAGGTGCTGCTGCTTGATCAGTACTTCAATTATTATGCTATCATGAGTTGCTCTTACAAATGAGAAATTTTCTTTTTGTTGTTGTGATGTATTTTTACGGCTAAGTCAGATCTGAATGTTTGTTGGATCCAATTTAGCAATTTAGAGTAACTCTACTAAATGCGCTTTTGACTTTTTTTTTTCATCCAAATGAATTCAAACTCGATGCCTCATGATTTCATATAGGAATAAAATAGTTTGATAAAAATTTAGAAATGTATATATAAATAATATACATGCTAATTTTTCATCAATATATGAAAATAAACACTAATTAATCAAATTATAATTTCTACAAGGGATAAATATCTATGTTTTCTTGCTTTACAATGTTATTTGTGTTTTCCACTTATTGTGTCAATTGCCATAAGTGAATATTGTGTTTGTGTGTGTGGGGGTGAGTGGGTGTGTTGTGTGAGATTGATTGTGTAAAAGAAGAAAAAGGGCTAGCAGCCTTTGGTGACTTGTATTTGGAAAAATGTCAATCTAGGATCCAACACAACTATGCTAGACATTGTCTTCATTTATACTTCCACTCTTCCTTGCCCACTTGAATTATACACCTGTTTTTCCTTTCTTTGTTTTTTTTCTTTTTAATTTTAGTGTACAAACACATGATCACGTTCAAAGTATATTTACATCAATTGCTAATCCATTCTACTACTTTCATGTCTCTCTCCTCTATCTGCGGTTCTATTCCTTTCACTAGTGCAAAAATTGGATTAAAAGCTATGCATTGGTCTAAATATCTAAGCTTTTTAGATCGCATTTTACCACATGCAGTCTAAAAAGTTATGGTTTTTTCTTAAAAAAATTTTCACGTTTCTCTCCCAACCCCCAATTTGACACTTGCAAACCAATCTACAGATATTTTTCTAGCAGATATGGAAGGCTAAACCAACAATCCAACAGTGGCATACATAGGCAACAATCTAAGATCATAGCTTTCACCGTAAATAGAACCCTTGGAGTTTGCATTTGTTTCCAAACTTTCATTAGCACCAATAGAATGCAAAATGATTTAGCAATTTCAAATATCTGTGATATCAAAGTATATAAATCATTAATTAATTATCTGAATATAAAGTAAGAGAACATAAATTGTATAAAAAATTAGTAAAAAAAATATATGCACTTCTTGAGTAAACTCAGTCATGCCTAAAGAGATGACATTAAATATATGCCTTAGCACATATAAACCACATTAGTTGGACAACTTTGATTACCTACAACTCTATAAAGAGAACAAGTGGTTGAGACCGGACCATTATAAATCTCTGTGTTAGTTTTCTTTCTCTCTAAACTCTATTGTTGTATCTCTATAACTCTATCCTTAATTGTTCATTTTAATTTAAGTTGAATAAAATTTTACACACCCAATTCACCACCTCTTGCTTGTCTTTCCATTCTAACACAATAGATGTATATATAATCCTTTTAGCCAATTATCTCAACCATGTTAATCCAGATGAATAACAACATAACATTTCACCTTCAAATTATATCACTACCATATATTGACATACACTACAAAAAAAGATTGCATTAATAGCGGTTATTTTACGTATTTCTAGCGGTTATAACCACTACAATCATATGTTGTAGCGGTTAGACAAATCGCTGCAAAACCCATCGTGACAAACAACTTAGTAGTGGTTTAAATAAACCGTGGTGCACATAGAGTAAACCGATACTAAATTTGTAGCGGTTATAAAATAGTAATTCTCGCTCTTTTTTAAAGAGTGAAAAAAATTCCCTCCAATTTTTTTGCAACGGTTTCACAACTGCTACTAATTTGAAATAGTTTTTAGCACCTTTTTTTGTAGTCGTTGTAAACCACTACTAAAGGTCATTTAATGGAAAAAATAAAAAAGGTAGATGGGTTTAAAAATTTGTGAACAGTTGTACCGGTTCTAGAACCATTACTAAATATTATGGAATTTAAAAAAAAATTTGTTGCTTAAAAAAGATTTGTAGTCAATACAAAATTAAGCATTTAGAAAAAATAAAATAAAGAAATTGTATCAAAAAATTATAAAAAAATTTTAAATATCGTTTATATTATATTGAGTAAAAAAATTGTATCAAAAAATTATAACAAAAGAAAAAAAGTAAACACAAATAAAAAAGAATGACAAATTAAGCATTTATAAAAAAATAAAATAATAAATTAAAAAGGAATAATACAATAAAGCTAGAATTAAACTAAAAAAACTAAACAAGCAAAACAATATAGCAGGATAAAACCAAATATTTAAAAGGATTAATTAAATAAAAACATAATTATATGACAGTAAAATATATCAAGCAAAATACTAAACTATGAGAAGACAAACAGACGGCACGCCAAAATTACAGAGCCAGAGGTGAAAAACGTAGGGGGAGGGGGAAGGGTATTTATGGCTCTTCTGTGTGTATTAGCAGCGGTTTAGGTCATGTAATTTTTCAACAGTTTGCTTTAGTAGCGATTTAGGTCACGCAAGTTTGCAGCAGTTTATTGGGATAGCGATTGTATCTGCATCGTTTTAGGTGATGGCTTTTGCAGCGGTTTTTGAACCACTGCAAATATGTTTAACATTAAAAAATAAAAAATTACGTACCTGATTTATTTATTCATCTTCATCAGCTCTAATAAGGGGTAAATCTTCATCTCCTTTGGGTAAGAAGTTTTGAAAGTTAGTATGCTGGAATGGCTCCGTCTCATGTGTCAACTGGTCATCACTATCACCCATGTCATAAATATCTCTGGGCTTAAGATGAACAACCATACTCCAATCTTTATGTTTATGATCTTCGACATAATAAACTTGTTGTGCCTCTGATGCTGGAAAATATGGCTCATCATCTAGAGAGTCACCTGTGTGAATGAGCCTTGAGAAATTCACAGATGTGATGCCCAACTCATCTATGGTTATTCCACGAGCAGTTGTCGTATTTTCCTAGGAGTACTTGAATAGCGTGATGGTTAATTGACCCTGGTAATTGAATCCAATGATGTTAACTAGCTTTCCATAGTAGGGGACACCTCCTAAACGTATGTCACCTTCACTGGAGCTCGCATAACTTCTTGTACCGAATGTCCCAAAAAACCCAGAATTTTGGGTGAGAGAACCTTGATCGCGTGGAACTGTACATAACTTGAAGCCATTAACATTGTATGTGGTAAACCTTCTTGCATATTGGAGCGGGCCAATAGCAAGAGTTGTCAAATCAACTGGGCGGGGGTTGTTGTCATTGCACATTCGATGTGCAAACCAACTTGAAAATTCTCTATGTACCCTTCTATCAACCTCAACGGACATCTGTGCCCTGATATGTAGTTGACGCTTGACATAACTTCTGAACTCTCTGACATAAACATATATTAAACTAATAAGATAATATGCTTGTAAACATACATTAAATTAATAAGATAATAGGTGGGTACTGATACTCACTGAATGAAAAGATCTACTTGACTGCAGTTGATGAGTACATGTCGGTGTGCCTAAAGCATCTCATTAGGAGTGAGGTTGAAGTATTGATGTCCTCCAATTGATCTTCCAACTGGAGGGAACAAACTGGCTGCCAATGTTGAGGGACCAATATTAGGGCAATCATCAACATGAGAACGACGGTTGAAAGCTGTCTCGATGTCATCAAAGTACTGTGAACAAAAGTTCAGGACCTCATCCCTTATATAGCATTCCGCTATTGAACCCTCTGGCCATGCCTTATTCCTAGCATATGACTTCAATTCCCTAAGAACCTATAATAAGTTAAAACATTAAGATAAATTAGTAAATTGGTGATATATATGTAAATAATATGTGTGAGTAACTTTCAATGGGATACATCCAATGATATTAAACCGGGCCTCCGAGTTTTGCCGCTTGGACAAGGTGTACGGTGAGGGGCATCATGACAGTGAAAAAGGAAGGAGGGAAGATCATTTCCAAATGGCACAATGTGAGAATTATCTGCTGCTACAGTTAATCTAACTCCTTAGTGATAAGAACCTTTGTACACAACTTTCTAAAGAATGAACAAAGCTCTACCAACACTATTGACACTTCTAGAGGCAATGTGTTTTTAAGTGCCAATGATAGTAATTGTTGCATAATGACGTGGGAGTCATAACTCTTTAATCCAGATACCTTCCGAGACTGCAAATTGATGCACCTTGAAATGTTGCTTGAATATCCATCATGAACCCTAATGTTCTTCAACGTTGAGAGAGATATATCCTTATTCGGCTTCGTTAAGGTAAATTTTGCTAGTTGAAACTTATCATTGTCGTTTGGCCAAGCATCTTGAGAATTCCCATGGATTGTAAATCCTTCCTAGCTCATAGATGATCTTTAGACTTCCCATATTTGTTCAACAAGGTGTACAAAATATTATCAGACACATTCTTTTCAAATGCATAACAACAAGGCTGTGACGTAACATATTAGTTTTTCAATAAGGAAGATTAAAAAATATACTCCTCTTCCGCCATTGTTGAACTAGGTCAACCTTCAAAGTACTATGTGGTCTCCTTCCGCCACGTTCTGAATTATCGTTTTTTCCAAATTCAAAATTAACATTAGTAAGCTGACTCAAAATATCAGAACCATTTAACATGACAGGCAATCCTCTTCTTTCATGTTTTTCATCAAAACGGTTTCTTTGCAACCTAAATCTGTGCTTGCCATCAAGAAATCAGTGATGTCCGATAAAGCACCACTTCCGACTGTGTGGTAAGCGTAATGGCTCCGCGTCAAAGTTATACATGGGACAAGCGAGGCTAGTATTCACTTTTCATCCAGATAAAGTTCCAAGACCCGGAAAGTCACTTATCGTACATATCAAAGTCACTTTTCATCATAGTTAAGTCAATTTTCTAATGTCATACTTAGGGCTCCAACCTCAAATAAAAAACCCATTTTCAAATTTCAAGTTAGATCAATATTCTAACTTGATTAAACATCCATTTTAACTTAGATAAACATAACATAAGCATTGAAACTCATTTCCGATCATAACTTAGCCAAAACCTAGCTAACACACCAACCCTCAACTCCAAATCATATATAACTTCAAATATAACAAAATAAACTAATTAAATCTCTTATCTGGTTCAAATAACCCATTTAAATTCAAAGAGTTATATCAAACATGACCTATTTTGAAATATTCAAAAATATCAACTTTCAACCTTTCAAAATCATGAAAAAATCAATTACACTACAAAAAAAAATGATTTTAGCGACGAAATTTAGTGGCAAGAATTCCGTCACTATTTTATTTAGTGATGGAACCAGAAAATCACCATTATTAATTGATTAGTGATGAAATTTTGAATTCCGTTGCTAATTCAGTGTGCATACAAATCTATTTGTCTATTATTGATTTTTATCTTATGTTACATCATTCAATATATTGTATTAAGAAAGTTATTAGTATAGTATCTTACTTGTTTAGTTATTATTAAGGCTCCATATTGCTTTTAATGAAAGATGTAATATCCATGTTTTTTATAACTGGAAAAAAGGTTAAATAAGTAGCTAAAGATAAATTAAGGGTCCAGAGGATGAAAGAAAAGGAAATGAAGAGTGAAAATCTCATTCTACCAAATGTAGGAAGAGTAAGAGCAAAATGGTCATTTTGAAAAAGTAAAGAGTGAAATTTTTTTTATTTTTTATTCTTCCAATGGATTTAGAAGGCAAAATTTGTAGGGTATATGTGAGAAAATGATTTTGGAAACATTAGAATCAATTTTGACAAAATTAGAGTTCAAAGACCCTAAGTAGTTCGGGAGGAGATCTAAGGCATTTTTAAGTGTTTTAATGCATTGGTTGTAGTCTATCATTAATGCCAAATACGTTATAGTATGTGTAGAAGTCTAAGTTATAAAGAGGAGTCTCCAAGGAGCAAGAACAAAGTCAAGAAAATTAAGAGAAAAACTAAGAAACAAAGGTAGTAAAGTTACTAACTTCCACATTACTATTGTCCTTGGTTCTTATTTATTTATTGTGCTATTTTGCATGCTATTTATGTGCTATGTGAACATGTGAAGTAATGTTTCAAAGTGCAGTACAATATGTTCATGCATAACTAAATAAAAATAAATGAAGATCATGCATATTAGTGTATGAATTAGTGACTCTTGCTATTGAGATTCTAAGAATCTCATTCTCCCCAAACACATAACCTATAGGTCAAAGCTCAAGTCAAGTCAAGTCAAGCAAGGAGATGAAGACTTAAGGTGGGAGATATAAGTCCCAAAATGCCACAAAATGCATGAATGAGAAGTTTTAAATTATAAATGTTATGTTATGTTGAATGTAGACTTATTGTATGATAAACATCTATATTCCTAGTGTGGACAAAATGACAAGTAATCATGTTAGAAATGTTGATTAGTTATGTTGATTGGATGCATGCATGCAAAGTTAAGAATTTGAAAAAGTTAAAGGTAGAAAAGGGTTTAATACCCTTACCAAAACCCTAACTTGAGGCTACAAGAATAAATAGTAAATAGAGTCCAATTAATCTAAACCTTTCCAGAAAAATAGTTCATATGGAAATCTTTAAAACGAGTTCAAGTTTACTAGATTTAGAATTTTGTACAAAAAGTTATGATTTCCAAAGTTTAAAGAAAAATATGGAAAAATGAAAAATTATCATATGAACAGTGAAACTTCATGAATTAAACTGTATTAATTGAATAAATTGATATTTTTTTCCTTGTATAGAATTTCATTAGATTATTTAGAGACTTGAACCACTCAATTTCAATTTTTTGGAATTATTTATAATTTTTAAAAATTGGCCAAAAGACATTAATTTACCAAATGAATAGTAACTGGGTACAAAATTTTCAAATCCATATGCTTGGCTATTTCAATGATTTTGAAGGTATTAAAGTGGTTCAATAATTGTCTCTAATAAAGTTATAGAGGAATAAGTGAGGTGTCACAAAACATACAATGAGATTTCTGAGAATTTGTCTTTCCATCTCAACAAGTGTCTAATGATAATTTGGATTATGGTAATGCCCTAAGTAACAACAATGATATATCAATATTTGTTTTGTAATTGAAAATATATTTAAATATAACATTAATTATGCCACTTCATAAATTGTTGTGGGATTATAACATAATGTAATGAACTTTGAAATTAGCGATTAGCAATGGAAGTTTTCCATTACTAATTTTATCGCAAAATATATTGTGATGAAAATTAGATATGATTAGCCACGAAATTTGTCATATGTTTTTAGGGGTGTTACACGAAGGACCATATTTGAAATTCAATATAAGTGTTTGAATGAAAAGTATTTTTCCTCTTTTTGACCTAAAAGCTTTTTTTTTTTCCAATTTAATATGTTTTTATCATTTAAATCAAATGTAAAATAAAATAAAATTGAGCAGTACGTATTGCCATTTTCGGCCTTCCTTACCACAACTTTACCTGCTATTCAAATTTGAGACTCTACTTATTTTTAATTCTCCCTAATTTTAGATTAAACGGGCTACTAGCTAGTATGATATATACCTATAATTGAACAGTTTAGTGCAAAAGAGACTTTATTTTGATATGATGAATCGAGGGAGGCTTATACCTTAAGAAATGATCAGTTTAATCATTGAATTAATTATTAAATTACACCGTAGATTAGCTAACAAATTAAGTAGGAAGTCAATAACAGACTTTTGAGGAAATACAATGATTCAAATTAAATATTGAGGGCAAGCAATTATGCTTGGAAGAAGGACCCAAAAATCCCTCCAAATTTAATTCTTATTGAGGACCTCAAAATGGTTTAAAAGGCGTAAAGTGTGCATTTGAAAAATAAAGGAGAAGTATTTTTATAGTTTACGATGTAAATATATAAAGGAAATTACCTCGATCTACGGAAAAACACTATTAAACTTGTATTTGAGGAGTACAAATGCTCACCCAAACACTCCCAAAGTTTCTAAAGATTAGTTTGTGATTAAATTTTGTAGTGAAATTATTGAAATACCCTTAAAACGGGGGGACAATAAAATGATGATGATGATTTAACAAACAGAAGCTCTAACTTATCAAATGAAGACAACAACAACGGTTAAGACAGTAATAACTAATTCACTTACGGCAATGATGTTATTTAGCAAAAACTTAATTCTACAAAAACCTCTAAAATTCATTGAAATGAAATCATTTTGAGATACAATTTTTGTATTCCTGTTCTTCGAAGAACCTGTTATGCTTTTCTCCCATTATACTTTCTACTAACCATTATATATATATATATATATATATAAATTGTTTAACAACGATCTGGTCCTACAGATACAAATTCGATCGAGTGATATCAGCCCCTTCTAATATAGCATGATAGACTATTAAATAATTGAGACCTTATTTATGTGGCATTAAATTTACTGTACTCTTCCTACAAAAATAGCATTATCTCTTGTTATTAATATATAAGAGTCAATTAATTTTTTATAGATTAAGAAAATTAAATAGATCACTTAATTATAACATATATCTCGAAACATTATAGGCATCATTAGATTATATATTAATTAGTAAGTGAGCGTATTAACTAGTTTGAAGAAGTGATAAATATATCATTTAATTACCTTGTTTAATCTTTCTAAAAGAAAACCAGTTGACTCTTATATTAAAGATAAGATAGTAATGATATTTATTTATTATAGTATCATGCTAGTCATCACTATATATCATACTACACAACAAAACCATACAGCTAGAGTCGCAATCACTACCAGAAAAATACTATTTAACGACGGAAAAATCCATCACTAAATGGTTATTTTCCATCAGAAATTTTTCATTTAGTGACGAAAATTATTAGCGACCCTTGTTTTAGAGACAGAAAATAGCTATTTAGACATTTTTCTGGTAGTGAATATAGGCGATCAAAATGTAAAACATTCAGTCCCAATTATGTACAGATGGCAAATACAACTTGAAAAGATGAAGGTAAAGCAAACACGTTTATATTTCGTGTAGAGCACTAATTCAAGTTAGATGTCCCTTACAATTGATATTACTTTACACATGTGACTCTTCTAGAAAAGATGATTAATTTAATTTCATGCGTCCCCTTGATTTACTTTCTCTTATGCAGTTTAAGGAGTTAAATTCCCAATTATAAATTATTATCTTTAAGGGAATCACGTCCTCATAAGCTCTTATATTATACTAATAATGAATAAAACTTTTTTTCAAGATCTAATTTTTAAAAAACAAGGAAAAAAAATTATCACCGATTTTTTTTGTGGCTATATTTCAAACAAAAGATGGGCTACGGTGTGATAGCAGCAAATTAAATACGAACCATTTAATCTCAATGGTTCATGTTTTTTCATACTTTTTTAAAGGTTACATATGTAAAATTATTTCTATTTTGCAATAATGTTTAATAAAATTTTTTTAAATTATATATATCAAGTCTAAACTATCTAGATTAAATTTGAATTATCAAAATACATGCTACTTTTATAATCATCATACTTTTGTATTGCTCATGGGTCCAACTATATAGAAGAACTTTGAAATGAGTTACATTAGTCATTACTTACAAGTAATGCAACTTTTTATGAATTTTGTGATATGGAAATGTAGAATTAGATGTTTGTATACTAAACATGTATAAGAGAGAGTTGGTGAGACATTTATGAAAGATAAAATGGTAAAAACAAATTGTTCGGGATAATTCAAACATGTGTACAAAGAAAAATGTTAGAAGAGTTTAAGGAGGGTATTAGACACTATGAAGTATTTTAAAAAAAGAGCATAGTAAAGCCGGAAAGAATGCTCAATATTGAAGTTGTTGATTAGACCATTTGGCTAACATCGTGTACCCATTTGAAAATGCGGTAGAGAAATACTTTTATGTAAACCGAGGTAAATATGTGAAGGAGATTATCTCATTTTACTGAAAACACTGTTGAACGTGCGTTTGACTTTTACAAATGCTCCAATAAACAAGCCCCATATCTATATCCAATTTGACTATTGAAAGAACGCAGTGACGCCATACATTTCATATAAACCAACCATAGACACATAATAAAATAAAGCTTGTTATTGTTTCTGATGCTATTATTATTGGTATGATTGAGTGAAGAATCCTGTTTTGACACATGTGAAGGAGCAATACTGATTTCTACTTTTTGGGAAGGAAGTGATGAAAATTGAATGAGGGATGATGAATAGATGCCCATTTAGTGTTGTGCATACTCCACTTCCACCTTTAATTTAAAAAAGTTCTCTATAGTTTTCCTACTCAACTTATACATAAATAGTTCACTTTACTTCTTTAATTCTTTTGCCAACAATTACTTCATTATCTTTTAGGATTGGCTATATGTATTAACTTCTTTATCTTTAGAGATGCATACGTTATATTATATTTTTTTGGATAAAAATTATACCCACACATATTTCTTAAGATAAACCAAAAAATTTGTCTTTTTAAAATATGTTGATTTCTTTTATATGTAAATATCCTTTTGGCTTATAATCTTGGGCTTTTATTTCATTTTAAATTATATCCAGTTATGCTTTTTTGTTCTTAATTAATGAAAATTTTTACATCAAACTTAAGAATTTTCTAATTAAGACAATAAGCAAGAGATATTAATCCAAATATATTATTTAAATGCATTAACAAATATGTTTATATAATTATTTGAATTTTACATTATTGTTAATCGATTGTTAAACGAGAAGAGCAAAATTGGAGATATATATATTGTTAAACAAAAATATAGGAAGAAATCATTGTCTACTTTTAAGCCAGAGAGGCCTTATGGATATTTTTATAAAGAGATCAAAAGTGTATTTTTCAATCTCTTTTTTTCTATTTTTTTCATCCTAGATGAATCTTTCTTATATTTCATTTTTATCTTTTGCTCAAATTATATCGAAATACTTATTGGAAAGAAATTTCGTTCAAATTTTAACACTCACACGTTTTTATCTTTTGCTCATTTAAATAAATTTATTTTCAAATTTTATATTGGTTGCCAATCGCTATATCATTTCTTAAGTAGTAAATATAAGATCTTCTTCCTGATACACACACAAACGTGTATGTGTGAGAGAGAAGATATTAAAAAAAGGATCAGTTTTTTAAACATTCTGAGAATAGCTTTTACAGATGTATTTTCTAATACACACACAATGTAAGGGCTTGTTTAGAATCAATTTTGAGAATAACTTTAATAGATTCTGAGGTAAAACCTAGGTTCTGAAAAATAGATTTTGGATAATAGCTTTTACATATTCGAGTCAAAACCTAAGTTTTGAAGAGTGATTTATGTTTGGGAAGTTATTAGCTTTTACAGATTCCGAGGCAAAAAGTAGATAGGAAAGATAAAAGGGAAAGAATGAAAAGTATGAAAGAGAAAGAAGGAAAAAAGTATGAAAGAGGAAAGGGA
>JANTPZ010002116.1:0-22795 GCA_025593235.1 Vachellia pachyceras | reverse complement strand
ACTATTTGGATTTTCAATGTAACAGAACACCATCGGCTTCCTAGCTCAGTTATGTTATTAGCTAATCATATAAATGGCTTACATGGCTCTTCTCTGTTCAATAACTGGATGACATAAATTCAGATTTTCTTTTGGCCTTGAATTTGTATGTTCTTCCTCAGTACATTCTCATTCTTCAGATACTCGACAATAATGAGAAGATTTTACTAGAGTGCATGACTCATTTTATGCTTTGAATTTATCTGTACTGTTCCAAAACCCGAACCAGTGAAATTGAAAACTAGAGAAAACAACCAGAGATTGAAGAGGAACAGTACAAATCAAGGATTTGATGGCGGCTATTAAAATTATTCAGGAATCATACGGTTGAAGTTTATCCATTTTGAAGAAGAAAATTAAAAGGAGTGAAGGAAAAAAGAACTTTGACTAGTAAAAGTTCAAAGCATTCGTGGCCCACCAAAAATGGTGTTGGTCCCAGGAAAGAGTTGTGCGTTTGACTTGATATTGGTGTTCGAGCTAAATTTGGGCTTCGTCCACCGTTCGGTCTAACCACAACTTGGATTAGAAAGGTTGTGAGGAAGCTTGAACAAGTGGGTATGCTTGAATGCCTGCAATTGCAGCATTTTCAAATAGGCTCTCAAATCCCTTCAAAAACATGTGTCGCTAATGGCGTAAGAGAGGCTATACAGATCTACTTTGAATTAGTTCTACTTGGAGCTCACACGCAAGTCATCGATGAGAGGACTTGGAGTTCACACAGATCTTTGATGTTACTTGTTCAGGCATATACAAAGCACCCACTTTGTCTAAAGAAGAGGAGGAGAACGAGCTGATGGCGAGAAGAGAAAGAGGAAGTGCGGTGGCTAAATGAGAAAGAGGAGGAGAAAGAGAAATGAGGGAGTGTTTGGAAACGCGTTCAAAGGGCGAATCGTGCAGTCAACAGTGAAATAAGCCCGATGTCATTACTGTACATATTTTCGCATGGTTTGAGAATGCTTCTTGCGACAAGGAGCTTATGTCCATAAGCTACTTGTCCCCGCAAGCTGAAAATCTAAGCTACTCACCTACCCAACGGCAGCGGCCACGGCGTCATCCATCGCTACTCATGTTCTCCTTAGATGTGGGAGAGGAAGCAGCTCCCCAAAGATTTTCTGCACCGAAAGAATGGGCGCCCATAGAAGAAAGGCTTCCACCTACAGCGACCTCCATCACCGAAGCCATACGAAGGACGAATCCAGCAAGAAATTCGGGGTTTTTTCAAATCCACAACAGGATTAGTATTGGATGGAAACTATTGGTGATGAAACTTCATGGGCAGGTGCTAGCTTGAGCATGCAGGTACAAGTTGCTGCTATTGATGGATCCATTTGAAAATGCGGTAGAGAAGTAATTTTACGCAAGACAAGATAAGTATATGAAGAATATTATCTCGTTTTGTGAAAAATACTATTAAACGTGCGTTTAGACTTCCCATAATCATTCTCAAATAGGATAATTAACCCCTCTAAAGCAACAGACTGCGTTCACACTTCAGACTAGTTCTATTAACTGCCCATATTAATATATGGAATTACTAATAGATATGGTTTCTTAGGAATTAAATTTTATAAATGGGTAATTCAACTAATTTACTCCATCACCTTCTATTATGCTAAACATTATAACATACTCTTACATTGCATGTATACGGAGAATACCCATTTCCGCTGCAAGAATTCATTGGGGTTGAATTTCTTTTAAATGTAGAATCTAATTTATAAGTTAATACATAATATAATCTGATTAATGTTACTCAAGTATTTAAAGGAGATCATGTTACATTTGTTACAAGAGAAACCCTTATATACTTTTGGAATGTTACATCATTGATGCTCTCTCCAATGACTATATTCCAATTATCTTTTCTTGTGATCTCACAACTATCTATTACAATGGGTTAAAGAGAGATAAATAAAAAAAATTATAAGATATGATGATCATAGAAAAATATAACTGAAATATTTTTATCGAATATATCATGGATGACGTAACACTTTGGGAGTATGCAAATATTTCTCTTATTGTAATTAACTACTTTTTAAATATTCCTTCATGTCTTAATTATAAGAGCTACTCCAGGAATTTAACTTAACTGTAAATATAATGCATCAATTCATTGTTCCCCAAATCTATAATTTTTTTTCTTAAACCATCATTTATATGTTAAAAGGAGGTTTTAATTAAAGGAATAATATTAATATCTAATGTAAATAATCAAAAGGGTGCCATAAAGAAACCGCAATATACTTTTTCTTTGGCAATTAACTAACATATAATAACTTTTTTAATATTTACAAATTAATTATCTAAATTCTACATTAGGGTAAAGATTGGAGGAATGGAGTAGTATTGATGTGGTTAAACAGAATCAGGAGAAGTATGTTATATCATGAAAGGGGAGGGGAAGAAATTCTCGATTAATCAGGATCAATTCAATTCAAGCTAGGAAACTGTGTGTTTGGCAAAATGGTTTAAAACCATGGTTTTGGTTTAAATCATGATTTTAAAAACAAAGTAGATAAACACCACCATCAAAATCTAGAATAGTTTCTAACCCTAACAATCGTGATTTTGTGTGAGTTACATACATTCAAATTCTTTATAATAGCTTTTAATCCTCAAAATTATGGCTTGAGATTGAAAACCATGGTTTTCCAAAAGCTATTGTATGCCAAAAAAATAACTTGGGTCAAATCAATCCAAGGCCTGGCAAACAAGACTGACCTAAGACGTGATCCACTAAAAGCCCCAACGGTCAAATGTCCAAAGAGCAAGTGGAGCCACGCCTAAAGCTCATGTTAATCGCCAACTCCCTCCAACATTAGATCAAATAGTTAAGATATGAAAATCCAACGACCAATACCCTAGGATTCTCGAGGTCATTTGGCGTAACGGACGGGCAACCGTAGTCGACAACAAGCTATTTACCCTTAGCCTACCTTTCGTTGTAAATTCATTCAGCACATTGTATTCATAATATTCTCTCTTATCCCTCTTACTCTCCTCTCCCCAACTATTAAGATCTCTGTACTCAATCATTCTCAACAATACAATCCTTTTCATCGCCTTTATTCGTCTTACGTTGATAGCAGTAGTTAAATTTCACCTTCATTTCATTACTTGTGTCCAATTTCTTCCAATTTTATTTAACTTTAATTACCTACTGAAATTTACACAAATATTTTTTTTATTTTTAAAAACTATTCTTCAAAATTTATTATTTAAAATAACCTTTATGCTGTGTTTGGTACAATGGAATTGGACCCTGAGAAATGGAACTAAATTTGGAATTGAAAAATAGTTTTGTTCAGTATAATGGAACTTGGTTCCATGTGGAACCCAATTCCATCAAAATGATGGAAGTGGATTCTTGGCCCAACCCCATGGAATCCACCCAATTCCATGGAACCCAAATTTACATTACCATTATACCCATCAACATTATCCTCATCCGCGTAGTCGTCGGCACTGTCGCCTTCATCGTCCTCGTCAAGCAGCTCCTCCGCCGCGTTGTCGCCTTCATCGTCCTCGTCAAGCAGCTCCTCGGCCGCGTTGTCGCCTTCATTTTCTTCATCCTCTTCGTCATCTTCCTAATCTGGGTCATCCTCCAACGCTCTAAACCTCACTTCGTCCTCCAAGACAGCACCCTCTTCGCCTTCAACCTATCCTCCTCCCCGGTGACCGCCACTCAGCCTCCTTCTTTGACCCCCAACACCATCACCATGCAAGTCACGCTCTTGGTTCATAACCCCAACAACCGAATCGGGATATACCTCCAGAAGTTGGATCTGTACGCGTCGTACAGGAACCAACAAATCTCTCTCGGCACGAGGAGAATGGCCGAAGGAGGAGCTGCGCCACCGCCGAAGCAGGATGAGCTTCTGCCACATCCAGTGAATGAACAGCTACCCAATGTTTCTTACTGTATTACAAGTCCTCCTCCTTGGCGTAAGATTCCGAGATAATTTTATTAGGGGGAAGGAGTTACGGATTCCGAGATAATTTTATTAATTTTAAAATAATTTTATGAACTTTAAAAATTTACTTACAAATTTAAAAATATTTTTTTACAGATTTCAAGAAGTTTAAGTAAACCGTTGGAATATAGTACATTAGCTGATAAGAAACCTTATCGCTGTAATCAAGCAAGGTGTACTCTAGTTTGGTACGGTGGATAGAAAGTTACAGCACATTCAAGTCATGGAAACAACCTCAGATAAAAGCTTAACATAAATTCCCAGAATTTAGGTTCATGTGTCTTTCTGGTAAAATGATTCAAGTTAATTTGATAGGACATACTTTAGCTTTATTTACTTTTAATTCGAAAAAATTTGAATTTGAAAAAAAGAAGGGAGTGAGGTTTGTGGACCCCTGCACTTTAAAAAGAGAACTCCGATCAAACTACACGCAATTAATCAATATTTCTATCCTCGGCAACAAGCCTGTTAATTCCTACCCTTCTTGGGGCCAAAAAACGAACTTAGAGGAAGATAGAAAGTACAAGTATAGAAGAAATAGAGATCGATAAGGCGATGGCAAGCGTTTCTTATGTGTTGTGTTGCTTGCTAAGAATTTTCATCAACTTTGAGAGTTGTTTTGTTGAGCATAAGCAAGTGAATAATGAACACAAGACCTTGTTTGTTTTCGGAGACTCTTTGTTTGATCCCGGAAATGATGTTTACGTCAAAACTTCCACCAAATTGTCTTCCATTTATTGGCCTTACGGCGAGACTTTCTTCCACCGTGCCACCGGCAGATTCTGCGACGGACGCATCGTCCCTGACTTCATCGGTAACTTCCTCTTCTACTGCTGTTTTTTATCCTTCCATATTTCTCTCTCTGCATAATCAAACTACTTGTCATTTCTCCTTTTGTGTTGGACGTACGACACAGCTACATTTGCAGGCTTGCCTCTCCTTCCGCCATATCTGGAACCGGGACCTCATGTGTTCACTGATGGGGCTAATTTTGCTTCTGGTGGATCCTGTGTTCTTCCCAATTCATCTGTATATGTATGAATTAAGTTCTTGTATATATAGCTACTAGTAAACTAATTAAACCGATTGAATCTTAGGTTTGTGATAGATATGTAAGTCGTTCGTACGTGTGTGTTTCAGATAGATTTACCAATCCAGGTGGAATACTTCAAGCATGTGGTAGAGATATTGAAAGAGCAAGTTGGGGAAGCTGAAGCCAAGAGGATTCTGAACAATGCTGTGTACTTATTCAGCAGTGGGGGTAACGATTATCTCAAATTTTACGAAAAGCATCCTCATGCTAATGAGGAAAGCATGAGAGCTTTTGTGAAACTAGTGACCCGACACTTGCATCAAGACCTCCTAGTATGAATCATTCATTCATAACGATGATCTCTACAAGTAATATATATTATATTGATTTGATTTCTCTTTGACTTTTGTTAATTCTTGCAGGAAATAACGAGCTTAGGAGCCAAGAAAATTGCATTTCAGAACGTGGGACCTATGGGGTGCCTTCCAAGCAGCAGATTATCAGATGGCCAGTGTAATGAAGCGGAAAATTTTTTGGCCAGAGAACACAACAAGGCTCTGATACAAGTAATGAAGCAACTACAGAGGGAGGTTCCTGGATTTAAATACTCAATATTGGATTACTACACAGCATTGAAAGACAGAATTTTCAACCCTCAGAAATATGGTAATTAAGCCTCTAATTAACCTTATGAGAGAATTACCATCATACCCCAAGGAATGAATGTAATAACTAAAAAATTTCAATAACAAGTGAGTAACATGAACCTGTTGTCATTTCCTATATTGGAACTCATCGTTGCATGTTGCTCACTCATCACAAAACTTTTGAAGTGTTTCCATTTCTCTTCTCCATGGGTATTTTTGGTAAGATTCTGTTATATGAAGATGATAATATAGTATATATGACATTGTGGTGAATGATGATGTAAAGGATTGAAGGAGGGGCAAATAGCATGCTGTGGAGGAGGGGCATTCAGGGCAAAATTTGTATGTGGAGGGTATGGGAAGTACCCATTTGAGCTGTGTAAGGATCCATTTGAATATTTGTGGTTTGATGGGGAGCACACTGCTGAAGGGGCCAACTTACAACTGTCTCGTTTGATGTGGGAAGGAGGACCAAACAATATTACCTACCCACACACTTTTCAACAGCTATTCCAACTTTGATCTTTGGTTGCATTATGTATATATAGCATAAGGTTTTAATGAACCCCACCCACACTGTCATTACTTTATTCTATTTTTACCACTGTGTTCAATCCCAAATAGTTCCATTTGCGTTGATCTTCTTGTATGGGGCTGGCCATACTCTTGGACCTCTTTCTCTCATCAGTGAATAAACTATGCTTTTCAAGTTAACTATGCTTCTTCCTCGTGTTTGTTTGCTTGTTTGTTCTTGTTCATACCCATTTGCAGTTGCACGTATATTGATATTGATGGAACTCGCTTCTCCCCCTTTTCCATTCTCTCGTTTTCCTTACTTTCTCGTTTCCCTTCTCATCAACATTAATAATAGTCATTCTAACACATCCGATTCAATATTTTAATAAGCCATTATTACAATTTTACATGAAAGCCTATACATAAATTTAAAGTTAGATTTCATCTTAATAATTAACAACTGAATTGGGGGGAAACTCTTCCAATCCCTAATTCATGACCTAATTAAAGGAGTTAATCTTGATCTTAAATATTTTTTAAAATTACTCCTATGGATGTACCATCAACAATAATCAAGTAAAAGACAAAGAAGCGTTAAGAAAGAATATTAGAATATTCTAGAAAAAAGTGTCATTAACTAAGAATGTCTTCTCACTACATATGTGAAGAGAAAAGTTGGAAAGAAAATGAAATGAATCTTAACCCATTTTCTCTCAAAGCTTCCGTTCCTCTCCATTTTCCTCTCCCATCTCCTCGACAGGAGAAAACACAATTCCCTCCCCATTTTCTCTTAGTTTTCTTTCTTCGATAAGAACCCATTGGACACATTATGTAAGTTAAAACACCCGAGTTCTATTCTTTATTTCAGACCAGAACCTAGTCAAGTTTTCCAAGCCAACGAAAAGGCACTATAAAACTGAAGACGAGTCTAATTATGCTAATAAATACAATACATTTGACTATCCCTGATCTGCGATGCAGTTGAAGACTGCAATATAAGAGTGGAGGAAGAAAAAATCGTAGCATTCAGAAGCAAAAATTGAAATTTCTAAGGTCTATTCAAGAACTTGCACCTTAGAACAAATATTTGATTAGTTCTCTGTGACTGGGGCAAGTTAAAATGCTGAGCAACTTAAACTTTGACAGCAAGGATTCCTTGTACCACAGATCCAATAAGCAAATTAAAATTTCACATCAGTTGTCCATGTGCCTTGCACACTGGGATGTTTGGTTACATGTCTAGTCCTCAGTTTGATAACTTTTCTTCCTAATGCATTCCTTAGCCTGGTCGCATGGAGAAGTATGTCTTCTGGATCCATATTCTTCACACATACCACCCTCTGGTTATGGTTCTCTGCATTTCATAACAGAATCTTCCAATTGAAACTTGATACAAGTTTAAGCAATTAAGTTACAAGTATGCTTGAAACTCGAAAGTCTTACTGTAGAAGCCCTTCAGATGGGGGTGCTGACCACGTATAAGTTCTGTGACTACCTCTAGTTGAGGATTCTTCTCCTTAAAAGCTGGCAACTGAGACTCCATAAATGCCCTAGCACAAATTGAAAATGACAAAAAAAAAAATCCTCTTCAAACCAGGAAAAGGGATGAGAATGACACTTATTAATAGAATTTGAAACAGCAGACAAGGGCAAAAGGAAGGAAAACATCAAAGAAGTGGAAAAAAGAACAAAGCAACAGGAAGGAGACATGAATCAGCACCACATGGTATAAGCTTAAATCATGCATCTAACTGAATTTTAAAAACTAAAATGCAACTATTCCATGATCAAAGTCACTATAATAAGACAGTGAATTATAGTGCGAATAAATAGTGACAGTAAAAGCACCATACAACCAAGAACTACTTATTATTGAAAAACACTGACCAACATCTCTTTAAGAAATGTTGGAATGCTCGAAGTAAATAATGAGAATCATACCTTATTCCTCTGCTACTTCCACCCCAATCGCAATAGCTCACAATCAGCTTCTGCAGTTGCCAAACCCCTCTCAAAGCCATCTGACAGATTCAGAAAGAAAAGTGTTGAAGAGAAAATTAAATGGTTAAAAAAACCAAGGGTATGAACTTAACCAGAACCAAGGACCTGGTTTTCTTCTGTTTTTTTTTTTTTGGGGTATGTGGGTGCAGTAAACAATCTTAAGGCAACAACTGTAGATTCGAAAGCTGACCTAACTGACCGTTAGGACGGACGACTATTCTAGCAGAATGCAAGGACATGAAAAACCAGCATTAGAATTATTAATCTAAAAAGCTTCTCTGCTAGAACCCATAAGCAATATAGTGAAGCTACCTTTTCCCTTAAACCTTAAAGGCCTCCACAGAGAGATATGCATCTTAAAATTACAAAGGTATTCAGGATTTAGATAGTAGAAGAAAGTGACTGAAGGATTGAGCCTAGAACAATAGAAACGGATGAAGAATCCCGCCCACTCACCGAGTGAGAATTAACGGAGAATGCAGCAGTAGGTCAGACCACAGCAACAGAAGTGAAGATCAAAGACTCTGGTGATGTTGTCTTCTAGTGAGAGATCGCTGGCACGAGGGAGGAGAGGAGCAAAAGAGGTTTAGGATTTCATATTAAGCGATTATTTATAAGGATGTAAACAGGTTAGACCAGACTCTACCCAAAACAAGCCTAAGTGATCATGGCCTAGGCCTGCAACAGGCTTTTTTAGGTCCATGCCTGGCCTATATGAGGTCTGGCTTGGCTTGATCTGAAGCCTGTTAAAAGGCCTGTTTTCTGATCAACAGGTTTTAGGCAAAGGCCTAAAACAGGCCAAAAACAAACTTACATATAAATACCTCATAAATCACAAAAATAATTAAAATAATCCAAAATACATAAAAAAATGTTACAATTTAATTAATCAACAAGTCACAACTTAATAATACAATATTTTTTTTTTTTTGTAAACATCAGGCAGATTGGACCTTTGGCCCCCCGGAACCTTCCGGTATCCAGCGCCTTATCCTGAGTCCCTGGCCTTCTTTCAACTGGACTCGATAACCCGGGGCAACCGACTAATCCGGAGCGGGGAATACTTAAACGCACCCCTTTAAGGTGCTTTGCACCAAGGGTGGGTATCCCCACCCCTCAAGGGCGGCTCCAAGGATCGAACTCTCGATCACCTGGGGAAGTGTCAGCCGCCTTGACCGCTACACCCCAACGCTCGGTGGTGATAATACAATAATTTAGCAAACATGAAATATATATTATTACAACAATTTTTCAACACCAACAAGATAAAGCATGGCCACTAGCCACAAAATATCAAATCTACAACAAAGAACCAAGCAGAATCAAGCTCAACTTTACAGTAACAACCAAACAGAATCAAATCTTATGCACCAACAGATTCTATCAGGGGAATACATTACCCTTAAGCATTTGGAATGACCAAAGGACCAAACAGAATCACGAAACGGCACTATTAAGTTTTTCATTAGCTTGCCTTCATCACTTCTTTACTCGGCTGATGACAAAATGCAATCACTATACAATTATTCCTATGTCTAATTTTGACTGCTATATGGAACTCATCTCTAAACAAATTACACTTGACTGTATTGCAGTATGGCTAACCTTTTGGTTTTTCTGATTTTGAAAAAAGTAACAAAAGAAAAGAAAGCAAACCATGTTTCAGATAGATTCTTGCAGTTTAGCAAATTCATTTTAAAATCTGTCTTCTGCTTTATTTTCCACTTTCAGATATTTATAGTGTGACAGCACCTGTGATTGTTTACCAAAATAAAATTTACTGACAGCATTTATTTTTCCTCTCTAGAAGCATTTAAAAAAGAATGTCACTACACTAAGGCTTACTAGCATTTTTCTTTTCCCTCTCACTTCACAGCATCACTTATATTTACAATCATAAGATGAAAATAAAAATAAAAAAAATCATATCCCTAAGGCTTACTTTAGGTGAAGTATAGAGCGAGAAAGAGATGTATGACACACAGTCACACACTATGAAATATAGGGCCTGCCATTTCCATTACATTTTTTGACACTTTCCTTTAAGTTTACTTTATAGATTCAAATCTAAAATTGGCAAGTAAATATATTGTTTACCAAAAACATACGTGAAGATATCAGCTGCTAGTTGGCATATCTATGTCAGGGCTATTGATTATATCAGTGGCAACTAAGAGTCTAAGAATGTTATACCAGCAAGTTGCAACTAGACAGAAAATCAGATACACGTATGTATAGCCATAAATATACACAAGAGACTATCAACTGCGTGAAACTCAGCCTGGCGATAGCACAGGACACCTAGCCAACTAACTGCTTGAGGTAACTATCTTTCTAGGTTCAAAATTAAAGGCAGATGCAAATATCCACTACATGAGCAAAACCAATAAGATAAGAGAAACATATCTAAATCACATCCTCACAGGATAACATTAACACTGCAGCAAATAAGCAATAACAGTGAGGCATCAACACAGAACTCACCTGAAGACGATGGTGGGAATTCACAATTCAGGGATGATGGATTGGAAGAGATTCAGCCACGGTGGTATATCAACCGGAAAGAGGTAAATGACGAAATAGATGAAAAGGATGAAGGAAGCCGTCAAAGCATGCCGATGAAGGACGATGTAGCTATCAGTCTCGACTGCAACTCGACCAAGATACAGGATCTACAAAAGGTGACGGGCGATGGCGACTCTGCGAGTGAAACTCAAAGGCGACGAGCAACGGCGACGCAAGTGAAGCATAAAGGAGACGGGCGACGGCAACGTGAGTGGAGCTGAAAGGAGACTGGTCTTCGACTCTGGAGGCCGGAAGAAGAAGAAGCACTGATTCAATGAAGCAAACGGTTCCACGGATGAAAAACCCAGGAGTCTAAAGCCCTAAAATAATTATTAAATTATTAAAGATTGTAAGTAAAATGAATTTATAATTATAGAAAATGTATAATGGTAAGATTATCAAACCTAGCTTATGGGTCCAGCTCATTCTTCTTCTCTCTGATCCTTACCTCTCATTTTTAATATAAAAAAAGAAAGAAAGAAAGAACAGCGTGCGCCTGTTTTTTTATAAACCATCCGGTATTCTAGGTTCATTACCCGTTCAGACTAATTCGGACCCCCGCAAGGAGACTTTACGGTGGTAGCGAGGTATCGATGGGACAACCTCGTTGAGGTTGCGTTAATTATCGCGGCTCTCACTCCCCATGGTTCGAACTCTCACCCTGAAGAATGTTGGTAGTAGTCCTTGTCAACTCTACCAAGCGTCCACCGGTTGTAAAAGTATGCGTCTAACGGTCTAGGCCTGTCCTGTTTTGCTAAGGCACTGTATTACAATGAAGTCCATTTAGTTGTTGGGCATGGCCCAAGTTCACTGAGTTTCATCTTTATTTGTTTTTTCTTTCATCTATTTGTTAGACCTTTCGATTTGATGAGAAAATTGCTGAAAAATCTCTGGTCGAAAAATATATCTCTTAAAAGCATCTCAAATTAATTTAGCAACCCAAGTGTAACATATCTTTAATATCTACAGCTCTTCAATTATATACTAACTCCCTTTTCAAAAAAGATCAATACAATTAGCAACCCAAGTGTAACATATCTTTAATATTTACAGCTCTTCAATTATATACTAACTCCCTTTCCAAAAAAGATCAATACACCAAGCACTACACTTAGATTTATTGGATTTGTTACTAAAATATCGGTATTCCATCTTTGATCATATGCAAGACAAGATGGAAAACATTTACATGTAATTAAATATATGTTTCATTCAAATAAAAATAAGATGCACCTGCCAAGAACATGAGTATTAAGATACTCTTGAGTAGTAAATTTTTCTACTAGGGAAAACTTGTAAAATTTTCATCTTTTCCAAATCAAAAAAAAAACCTAATAGACAAATCCATGAGCTTAGCAATCTAATTTAAGCGCACATAGTACTGAAAAGGTGGGTTGGCAAACTGAGGTTTGTTTTTAATAAAAAAGATTGATCCTTATAATATAACGAATCAAATTTTGATGAATCGTTGATGGTAAAGGTATTCACATTTATTGCACTAAACAAAATTGACTCTGCTACGAGAATACCACCTATATTTAGCCAAATAAGGTTGTTGGCTCTATGGGCATCAATGGAAGAACAAAATTACAATTTACAAATATAAACTTATATATTGTGGTTGTATGATTTATATTAATTTTTGAACCAACTTATTTTAGGTACCACTTCTCAACCAAATTCCTATGCTCTTTTGTGGGAGTGTTGATGATCAAGTTAATTAGATTTCATTATCAGGAACAAAGACTAATTAAGTATGAACCAATTTTTTTTAAAAAAAAACGCAAACTTTTAGGAATCAAGTATGAGCAAGGGGACAAAGGATAAATTGGGCAATTACATGTAATCTGAGGAATCATCTTTAAATAATTCGGGAAAAAGAGAGATTAATGATCCAGTCATGAATAATATTTTTATTCTACTACAGTTCTTCAAAAAATTGAATCTTTTTTTAATTTAATTGCTCAAAGTTGCCGATGAAAATTATCCCCTGTTTGCAAATTCAAATTAACCGAGTGTTCATCACAAATTGACTGATGTGGTGTGAACAATATCCCACGTGATCCTTGAATGGTGTCTATTGTTTAACAATCAACACAATATTACTTTATTTTAATGAGGAACATCATAGTTTTTTTTTTATTTCTAAAATCTCAGTCAATACTTACAAGTCGAGGTTCCTACAACGTTTTGATTAAGGAATCGATGTTCACTTATTGAGATCTGTGGTTACAACTTCAGTTCAAGTTTCCATTACCACGAAACATTATTAACGCAAGAGCAAGTCAGCAACACAGTAACACATACTCGTATGATCGTATGTATAAATTACTTGTAACATGTTTTTATCAAAATGAATGAAGACAGTTATATTCCATTAACTCTACTGTAAAATTCAAAGAATCCCACCATGTTTACTGTACATTGTATGGATCGCATGAAGACTAAGTATGCACAGTAATAAATAGATGATAAAACAATATATTTATAGAAAAAATTAGCTATGGAGGTTATAAATAAGGTGAAAAACATTTTATATCTGCTCTATAAGTAAAATGACCAATAATCTCTAAGGACCTTAATAGAAATTGCCGCAATCGTTACTAGGCCGTTTAAGAAAGCGATGGAGAAGTATTTTTACCAGTTACGACGTAAATGTATGAAAGAGATTATCTTGTTATGCGTAAAAACACCGTTGAGCTTATGTTTAAGGTGTTTAAAAGCTTTCCCAAATACCGCCATGGTATTTGATTGGAACAATAGTTATAGAATATAGGGAAATTTACATTCAAGTCTCAACAAGAAGAATTAATAAATAAAAGGTCTAAAGATTTGTAAAATTACCATAAGGTCACAACAGTAATTGATTCGGTTGCTATTTATGGTTGGTGAAGTTGTTGGTGACAATCGGACTATCTACTGCTAGTGATCTTTAGAACATTTTATTCATTCATTTCTCTATTTGATGCTGTTAAATTTTTCTATGATTGATTTATTTATCTGGGGGTGCAGAATTCTAAAAAAATATTAAAACACAATTTTGAAAATAGCGAGATGGTGGGATCCAAAAATGATGCGGGGGAGTAGAGAGATTGAGATGAATGTGAAGTATGATTTGCGTGGCGGGGAGGGTGGGTGCAATAATTGGAGGGAGAGAATAATTATATGATTTGTGATGATCAACGGATGGAATGAGATGCGGATGCCTAGACGCCACATATTTCATATGAAATTTACCCTTTTATTTTTAGTTTCAAATCATTATACACTTTTTTTAATTAATTAATGTAGTATTATTGGGTGTTGGAGTTGAAATTTAGAAAGGCAGCTCATAGAATGAATATATATACACGACAAATATTTATATACTCTTAAAATGTCATATTACCTATACTCTACTCAATAAAAACATTTTAAACATTCTATAAACTTTTTCTAACTATTTTTCTCTAATCATACCCGTCATAATATGTATTTATTATAAAAAAGGAGAAATAAAAAAATTTATGAGATATAAGATGGATAGTAGAAGATGTTTAAAACAATTTCTCTGATAGAATTGAGATGAAATGACGTTACTAAAGTATTGAAATATTTGTCAAAGGAAAAGGCTCATTTTGACATTTCACGCCTTCCCCTTTTGTGCGCACCAACTCCTCTCTCAATTATTGAGCGCTCTCTCTCTTTGTATTTACACATACACACATATTGGCATCTTTAAAAATTTTATATAAGTACTTATAAATATATTTAACAGTGTTTTTTTTAAAACGAGATAATCTCCTTCACATATTTATCTTGATTTATATAAAAGTACTTATAAATACATTTTCATCACGTTGTCAAACCGGAAGCCACCTGAGGATGGTCCGATTTGAAACTACCCTTGATGCAACTACCCCGCAGGTCAAAACAAAATTAACATCATACTCCTCTCTCCTTCTCTCCCTTATCTACATCTCTAAACATGTGCATGCTTGCAACTAAATGTCCATACAACCTTATAATTAAAAAATATGTTGGGCAAAAAAAAAAACTCTTTAACAGATATATATTTTATACATTTATTGTTGGTAATACCTTGAATAGGGTTATCTTTATTATGTGGATATTTGCATTTAACAAAAAAACTGATAATTGTTGGTGTTATTTAATGTGTTTTTTATTTAATATTTGAAATATAATACTCAATACAATCATACATATAAGCGTCCGATTGAAGGTGATTTTTTATTGAATATTATTCAAGGCGATTTTTTATTATTCTGATTTAAAGCGTTATCGACTAATGCACAAGGAATATAACTCTCAAAAAGCACTTTTCTACATCCGAAATAACCCAGTTCCGAGATTTCGTGTTTGAGCAGCTTATGAGGCATAATTATTCCAGTTTTTAAATCACACTTAATTTTCTTTAATTTGACTTTTGAAACATTCATGCATGACTTCAAATGAAACAAAATGGGATATTATTTTAATAAATTTTACCAAGCATCTTTATTTTAAATATTATATATTATGCATTATGAAAACGTGTAACTTCTACCCCCCAACCCACTTCCTACCCCCTCCATTCAATTAACATATTGAGCCAGCTTGAAACAACATTTCTAAAATCAAACATACATTTAACAGATATTAATCTCCTTTATATAGTTACCTCGACTTGCGTAAAAGTACTTCTTTACCACATTCCTAAACGAGCACATTATTATGGTATGCGAGATCAAACTAGATGGATGGTTTTTATAAGATTAGGATGCATGCACACTCTCAATCAATGAGCTCTCGGGATTCAACGTACTCGGATTGAAATTTCAGGTAACTCATAATTACAAGATGAAAAACGGCCAGATATTAAATTCATTACAATTGTAATTACAAATCAATAAAATTACAGGGCCAAAGCATAATTTGAACAATGAAGATTTTTTTTTTCCAAACGTATAACACAATTACATTTTGCATAGTGCAACAATGTGATTTCACATTCCTAAAAGAAGATGGAATCCTGTAACAACAATTTAAAACACAAGGCAAAACCATATAAAAGGTACTTATACTTTTATTAAATTTTTTTATTTTGAATTTATGTGGTTTTTTCCTTCCAATAGAAACTTTAATTTTACTTTGTTAACACTGTTAATTCATATACATGGACTAACAATGATAACATAATAAAGTTATAGGGGTGAATTTGTTATGGGAGGAAAATTATAGCATTTGACTAAGGTAAAAATACACATTGATAATAAATTAAAAATTGAAAAGGATCAGTATTGTTCGGTAAAAACGACGAACGCAGAATTCTAAAGGTTTGTGTGGAACTTCTATATAAAATTTGGTTTTGTTACAAAATCTATGTTTTGGTCCAAAACTTATGTTTTGCCAAATACAAAAAATTTTTTAAAAAACTATTTTGAATACAAAATCTCGGTTTTAAACCTAAATTTTGAAAAAAAAATCATTTTATTATCAAATCACAACGTCTCTCCTAATAAATTTTCTCTTTCTTACTTTTTCTTTATTCATCTTTCATCTTTCCAACCTATTGCTTACATAAAATTCCGTAAAAGTCAATAACTTTTAAAACCTATGTTTCAAAACCTTAGTTTTATTTTAAAATCCGTAAAAACTATTATACAAAATTTATTTTTTAAAATATAGGTTTTAGTTTAAGAAAAAAAAATTATTCTCGACAATATTTCTATCGGAGTTGGCATAGGTATGTAGGGAATGTGATAGCAAGACAGCCTGCCGCGCGTACGGAAGGAGGCCTCTGAGACGTGGGCTTAATTAAGTGATTAAAGCAAACCAATAGAGAAAAGAACACGTGGCATGTGTGTCGGCACAGTAAGGGTAACTGCCGCACCATCACGTGGTTCACATGGCACGTCCACGTCATCCCGCTACACCCCATCCATCTGCAGATCTGCTCGCTTTCAAAACATGTCCTCATCACACACACACAAATACGTTAAATTATTGATTTATCATTATCATCTACATATTAATTAATTAATTACTGTTAAACATTTATATTTAAAGTGGGTGGGGGGAATTGACTTTTTCATATGACGAGAACTTGGGATAGATGTTGGCAAGAACTAGAGAAGCTGAGACGGCGAAAGGTAAAATGAGATGGCGTGCCAATTTGAAATTCTTTTTTTATTGGGATACATAATAATGGAGCGCAGCAAGATTACGTGACGCCTATGTATATATGATTAATGAGTTTGAATGGACTTGAGATCGTGTGAAACCGGAATTTTATATTCTAACAAATTTGGTTTTAGCCAAACAGTACACAGTGAGAAAATCTTTTTTTTTAACGGTACATATAAATTAAAATAAAAAATTTTAAAATCCGTATAAAAATCTTGATATTCATAAAATATCCCGAAATCTATAGGATGAACATTAAATGTCAAAGTGAAAAATGTGCTTTAAACTATTGAACACGTGGGTTTTCTTTAATGATTGAGCTTTTTGGCAGGAACAAAAAGTCTAGGGCATTCTTTCTGAGGACTCAAAAATAAGTCTTCGCCTGAACGCATTATGTCAAAACGTGTGTAATCCTGCGTTTCATCCAGCTGTAGCCTGTGAGTATGAAATATAGATAAAATAGTGACAGCCTAAAATTCAACCCCGACCCATATACCCGTTTTATCGTTTGAATATGGGTTAGACCAGATCGAGTCGTCCCGCGTATTGTTAAAGTATAGCCTGTTTTAATACTAATTTTCTAAAGTTGTATTTTATGCATATGAAAATTGTATGCATACTAACTAACAGTATATGTATATCCCTATTGATAATGTCACTTAATTACATACTATATGTTATAAATTTAACACGCGGCTATGTTACGTCGATACATATACTCTGTGTTGGTATTATACAAATGCAGAGTCAATTGTTAATAGATTAATCAAGGATACTACTATTTATAATTTATAAATAATATAATTATTAATTTTGCATTTTTTGTACGGTTAACTATTTATGCTAACTAGGTTAAATTGAAGCATTGTCAGGTTAAAATAAGAGTAATTTTTTTTAAAAAAATATTTTCTACATTCACATCAATTCAAGCTTAAAATTAATTTTAGATTTAATAATGATACCCGTTTTAACTTCAACCTAGTTAATACGATTCAATAAAATGTTATGTGGCTAAAAAAGGCAGTATAACTGTAAGAGTGTTGGTGAAAGTTGGGCTATTACCTCGAACGATGGAGCATGAGAAACAAGGCAGACCTACTCGATCTTTAGCGGGTGCAGCCGTATCCCCTGACTTCTAAAAAAGTAAATATATATTAGTATTATATGATTTATTTTGCACCCACTCAGTTATTAATTTTGAACCTATTGAATTTTTGTTCAAGTTCTTTTCAAAAGATATTAAGAATAAGTTTTACTTATTTTCTCAAAAAATACTTTTCATCTTTGAGTCATGGTCCTGATAAAAATACTTATATACTTTTATAATGTCATGTTATTTACACTCTCATCAATAAATCGTTACAGTTATCTTTTCTTAAAATTCCATATTTCATAATTTTTTTTGTAATATGTATTTGTGGGATTATAAAAATAGTTAAAATAATTTTATCGAAAACATCATAAATAACGTGGTACTTAAAAAGATATGGAAGAATTCATGGCGGGAATAAGTAGGGACATTAGGTTAGAAAAGTATGAGGCAATCATTGGTTGGTTTGCAGCCATATGCAGGCACACTAGGATATTCCAGATCTACGTGGAATCTTCTCATATCATATTCATTTTTTATTTAATTTTTAATTACTTGTTCCCACATGCCTTGTTTCTCCTCTATTTTTAATGGTATTAATCATGGTGGAAGGTTTCAGTTATTCAAATGCTAGATATAAGAACTTATTTACAATTTAATATCATATGTTTAACATTGAATGGAGTATTTATTAATATTTCAAAATGTTACTATATTTACTTGTTAACATAAGAGCTATTTAACTTTTTAAGATTAAGCAAGTTAAATACGTTATTTTAAAGTTTTTATATTTATCATTTTTCCTAAATTATAAACAAAAATATATAATCTAATAATATATGTAAATAAATATTTTAAAGTAATATATTTAAATTTTTTTAATATAAAAAAATGAACTTAAGCTTATATTAATAACACAAGGTAATAGTATTTTAGATTTAAAATGTACGTTTAATCCTTTAAATTTACGTTGTGTTTCAATTTGGTTACTTAAATTTAAAAATTGCACTTAATCTTTTATCTTTAATGTCGTTACTTTTACATAACTGAAAATGGTAATTTAGTAAATTTATATTTTGTTATTATTTGCGTATAAAATATGGTTGAGTTTGAAATTAAAAAATAAGTATATTAAATAATTAATATTTAAATATATCTAATATCATTTAATTGTTGAATGATGATTGATTTAATATTTTCTGTCAATAAAACTAACGGTGTTAGCCTTAAATGATTACAAGTGCACTTTTTTTTAAATTTAATGAATTAAATTAAAATTTGATGTAAATTTTAAAGATCAAATCTATACTTAGCTATATTTTAAACTATTAGAGTTACCAAGATTAGTATTGCCCCAGACAAGACTTAAAATAAAGATATTTATTCCTAATGTATAAGTCATATGACTCTTAAAATGGAAAGAAATTTACAAAAAGAAATCCGAAGATTTTTGCTACTGAGATATATAAGGAAAATTATTTCCATGCGAGGACTAATTAAGCTTTATTCTTTGATGGTAAAAAAAAATTAAGCTTTACTCTTCAAATGAGTTCCCTCCCCTAAAAATCTCCTTAAAAGAATTGATTATATTTGAGTATGATTGTATACTAAATATGAACGTATGGATATTTAAAATCCAAACATGTCAAAGATATTAATACATTATATTAGATCCAAATATTATGAGTAGAAATTTCACATTATAGATTTATTTATTAAAATTTATGTATCGATTACTTTCAAGGTACAATAGATGATAGCTCCATCGAATATGACAGTTAAACAAACAATTTATCTTAATTTTAAATATAAGGTATCAATTAATTCACTTCATCTCTCAAATTTATAAATTATTTCTATTGAGTGGACATAGCAAGAGAATTTTTATGGAGGGATTTTTTTTTGCCAAGTGAGGAATTGTTATAATGTATATGATTAAAAAGAGTATTTTAATCATGCAAGGGGGTTTCAATTGAATAATTATTCCAATACATATGATGAAAAATGTATCCCAGGGAATGCAATATACTAGTTCTTTTTTTGCCCAAAATCCAATTTACATTTGTTACAAATAATTAATTTGACCAGTTTTATTTATATGCTTAAATTTATTATCTTCTTCTTACGCTACTATTGCCCTTCCTACCAGAAACAATTGATTTTTTTAAGAGATTAATATACCAATTAATTAATATAATTATCATTTTTAAAAATAATTTGACTCACTTATAAATTTATGTATAAATATTTAAAAATATATTATAATTAAGTAATATTTTCAATTTATTAAAAAATTAGCGGACTTTTATTTTACATTACATCATGGTAGTATTAAAAATAGGATGCAGTTTCACCTTCTTTCACTTACATTTTCGTGTACGGGACGTGGTGTAAGTTTGTTTATCTCCCCAGAGAAATGAGGCTCGATGCCCGTGGATTTGACCTCCCGTTTACTTCGTCGGAGGAGATCCGCCTCCTCCTCCGCCGTGAGCTCCGATTTCCTAGGGCAAGGAAAGTTCATCGGAGTGAATTATCAACACCCAAACTTTTCATTTTTCACTCAAAAGTAAATTTATGACTTGTTACTTATCAATCAGACGACGGCCCCGCAAGGTTCCGATTTCCTAAACCATAGAAGGAATTTCCGCTTTTTAAAAGTTGTCTTATTTTTTTTATATATGCTTTGCGTTATTCATCTTTAAAAAATTGTTTATTTTTGTGTGGATGCAGTCGCCGAATCTGTGGCTTTCTTCCTCTCTCACCTTTGGCAGGCGATCTGACATTCACTTCCCTCTCTTCTTCGAACACACCCATCACACACCAAACATAGAAACCACTTATTCGTCTGCCTCCGCTTCTGCTTCCGCTTCCGCTTCCGCTTCCGCCCAATACTTCCGAAACCACTGTTTCTAGATTGTTCTTTCACGAGACCGGCGTGTCTCCCTCTTCTGATTGCTTCCTCCATTTCTTTGTTCTTTCCTTTTCAATGCCTTCTGTTTTTCGGTCTCATTGTATATGCAAACCTCTGTTTATGTTCTTACAGATTCTGTTGATGTAATATCTTGAGACTTTTATTGTGTATTGAAGAGGTTGTGATCATAAAGGAATTCTGGTTGTTTCGTTCAATTTTTTTCCCTTTTCTTTTGGCTGTTGCCGTGCCTTGTGTTTTAGTCTTTTGAAATTTCTCTTGGTGATCTGGTCGGAGAACCCGACCTTCTTGAGGCTAAATTCTGATGGAGCTAGCGAATGAGAAGCAGCAGAGCCGTATTTCAGATGGAGCTGACCTCTTGTCCGGCTATATGCAGAAGTTCAACCTCTATGAAACTCGATCGGTATAGATGACTTCCCCCCTTCTATGTATGGAAAATCATATCTACATTTCTCTCGGGGTATATTCTTCTCCCCATGTATTGACAACATGATTCATATGTGCATTTTCCATGGTTACAAATTTTTGTTTTTCGTTCATTTCATGTATGAAGTTCCCGCGGTTGTTCATGATGCCGCTGGTGCTGCAAAAATCTTAATAGGTGTTAGTAGAAAGCTTTTTCAATAGTTAATGTATTTATTGGGATTCACCTTCTTCCCACCGAGAAGGTAGATATGTTCACATCAATGGAACTTTCGGCTCTATATAGTTATCCGTCTAGATTCTTGATTTTTCCTACTTCTTCTTTGCTGGTCCAGCAAATACCAGAGTCACATCATAGATGTGTTCTGCCTGTTTCTGCGTTCTTCCTACTGCTCGTGATGATAATTATATGCTAAATTTTATATCTTCGCATAAAATGATTTTGCAGGCAGATGGCAAATGTATTGATTCCACTGTTTTACACTATTTATTACGATGCATAGATTATTTGAATTTTTCTTAAGGTTTACATGCGTGTAAATGTGTAATGGATGATCATGCTACATGGGCATTGAGGCCCACTTTCTTGTCATTTGGCACTAATTTGTTTATTTGGCCTGACTGTTATAAACTTAACTGTAACTTCTATTTGTTGTTTGTGTAAAATTGACTTCGTTGCCAAGTTTTTAAACAGAGAAGCTAGAGCTCTGCCTTTTATTTTTTTCAACTTATTCTAGCATGCATCGTATCCATAAATATTGTACCTTTTAGCTGTGAAATTTTACTACCCTGGCAGTTGTAAAAGTAATGTTCACTGGTTATTTATTGTCGGCAACATTAATTAGACATGAGAATTTCTGGAAATTTGGATTAAAATAGGGAAAGGTCAAAAAAGGAGCTGATACCTTGGAATTAAACATTGCTTTCTTCTTCAGGGAATGAAATTCTAAAGTAAAATTGTCATGATTTTCAACCGCAAAAACATCCTTAACAGTCACTTTACCTTTATGTGGTCATGTTTCTCTTCTATTTCACATATTTTTCTTTTTGTCTCACCATGCCTCAAGGACTTTATGGTAGGTAGTATAACGAGAAGCAAGCTGATTTATTGAAGTAGGATGCTTTTAAACTTGGGATATTGCATGGGCGGTCATTTGTTTTTCATGGAATCCTTATGTAACCATTCATTTCATATCTTCATTAATGTCATGACTTGCTTAGATTATTCTTCTGTGCACAGAAATTTTATATGATTGGAAGAGATAAGAACAGAACCTTTTGGAGAGTCTTAAAGATTGACAGATTGGAGCCATCTGAACTAATTATCTCGGAAGATTCCACACTATTCTCAGAAATAGAGTGTTGTGACCTTCTAAGACGAATACATGAAGGAAACAAGTCAACAGGAGG
>JANTPZ010002115.1:0-16026 GCA_025593235.1 Vachellia pachyceras | reverse complement strand
ACCTGGTAGTTTTATTGATGGGAAACGATAATAAGAATACGAATAAAAATAATAATGAGGAATTAGTCTTACAGGGAAGGCCAGTGAGGGTATGGGACGCAGAAACAAAGTCCATGCACCAGCTGATTCTGAAGCAATGGGCTTCCATCAAGAACTACGTTCTGATTGGAAATTGGAATCAAGATTTTGTCAAGAGAAGGGACTTGAAGAAAGGAGATGAGATTGGGCTTCAGTGGGATCCCTACAACTTCTGCCTTAACTTCTCCGTTCTCAAGCGAGCAGTTATCGAGTAAGTATCCATATCTATATAAACACCAAAATCTTTTTGCAGATTTCAACCAACCTGTGAATAGATATACAAAGGGGCTCACTCGTCTAAGTATTAGGAAAAGTAATATCTTTCTTCTACCGATTAAGTTAATGAGCCTCTACTGCAGCAATAAAATCCGGAAAGCTCTTGCTTACTACTTATATATATATATATATATCTGCACACATACACATGCTGATTCACACACATGCAGGTTATATTATTCGGGTAGTTCTACTTCTTTGCTGCACTTAAGTCCACGGGATATGGTCTATACTGCAATTACTTATGAGATGATCTTTATAGTTTTAATTTCCTGGATATTCGATTTCATTGTGTATAATGAATAAGATATAGTATTTAAGGCGGTTTGATTTGTTTCTGATTATTACTTTCTTCACTCTTCCCTCTCTGATAAGTGCTTTTCTTCTGACATATATATATTTTGGGATATTTTATGTAGAAAAATTGTGATAAAATGCTAAACCATAATTGACGAAAACCTCATACCAAGAAATCACTGAGAGACTAGGTTTTGGCATTTCCCTTCTCTTGGCCTTTTTTTCTGTTTTTTCTTTCTCTTCTCTCAACTGCTTCCGCAAATTTAGAATAAATATATATAAACCATAGCACACACAGTAAGAAGCATACACTCACAAATTTTGTACATGGTACTTAACTATGGAGGGCATACATATTGCGCTTAACTTTCCCCATGTTTACTGAACACACACACACACAAACACACACAGAGTATTTACGTGAAATAATGAAATTAAGGGAACTAAGATGGCTTTGTAATTTCTAGTCTTTTCAAACTTCTCTTCTGATAAGTTGGGGGAAATCTTATGGTAAGTTATAAACTACCGATCAAACGCTACCACAAAATTCGGATTTGGGTCCTCTTAAATGGATAGTCTCTCATAAACCAAGTTTTTTACTGTTTGTATCTATACTGAAGGTTTCATTTAAATCGAATGTGAGCATAAAGATTTATATTCACCCACTAAATAGACACTAAATCCAGTTCAACATACTGTATAATATTAACTAACTATTGCTAGTTATTAGCTGTCACATTTTTGTTAAAAGTGACGCTAAACTTGCATATCAGAGATTATCAATAGATGATCATCCAAATTTTAGAAGTTGATGTTAAGAAATCATGCGTTGGCCATTTTTAATGATTTCTCTCATTTTTAATATATAGAACTAGCTGTGGGTTATATATATGAAGGATACATCAAAGATAGATTTGATCAACATATATGCTCACATATTTAATCCTTCTCATATACACAACAATTAACAAATAGCTTTCAGAAGTAAGTAGACAACATACATATATTCCTGAATTACACATTCAAGATTTTCGTTCTTGGTGTAATTATATATAATCTCTATTTAGGTTTAGTCTTCATTTTTTTGGTACATTATGTTGGCCAAGGTGTGGCATCAATTGTCCTATGGCGGAGATCCGAAGGGCCAAGTCATAGTCGAACCATGTCGCTTGGGCGTCTGCTCTACTAGGGGTTAAGGAAATAGAGTTGCGCCCTGACTAACAGCTATAACTTTTGGCCTAGTGGTAAGCGTTTGATCCTAACACATTACAATAAAAAATCTGTATGCATACATGTTTTATATAATTTCTTTGGATGCTTTAATACTCTCTCTCTCACGATGATTTTTTAGTTCTTCTCTGGCTTCAAATGTTACATTCTCTATAGGATTGATTATCCTTGCATCAATGTTCTCCACCATCCACTTGAAAAACAAATTCAAATTTGGATGCGGTGACAAAATTAACTATTTTCATAATCTTTTAGAGCTTTAGAGAATTTGGGGATTATTGGCTTCTGCTCTATAAATCAATGTATATATGTATTTGTTGGAAGAGCAGTGTCTCTATCGATGAAATTTGTCAGAAGCGGCAGAAACTTATCTTAGGGAATCCCAGAAATGGTGCACACACATTGGGCCAATAGGAATAAGCTAATCCCCAGAGAGTAGAATAATCTAAAAAGTAAGAACAAATCCTTTGAATATAAAGTTGGGAAAGGATTCACTTTTTATGGTCCACAAAGTAGGAGAGATTCACTCTCTTTTCACCACTCCATTTTTGTTTGCTTGCAATGAATTGTATGTGAGGCATCGAATGACTTTTCCTCTTAAATCAATGTCATTGATCATTCATTCGTTCATATATTAAAGATTATTTTAAACCTTCGTTTGTTGTTTAACATAATGTTAGAATTTTCTCATGAAATAATTGTACATCATTTTGCTTTGATCATGCTTTTTTTCTTCAATTTTCATGAAAACATCACTTAATTAACTTCCATAACAACAAACATCAACAAAACTTATCCTACATTCCTACTAGATATGGGTAATCTACATAGATAACATGATATTATAGGACTAGATCAACACATAAATCTTAAATGGAATGTTAAACAAAAGGCCGTATTCAATGATTTCATTAAGCATTCTTTTTCTTCGGTCTTTCTTTAATTTGCAGATTTCAAAGAACTCCATATTTTCTTATTTATACTATCCTAGCCGGCACCTCCAATGATAGTCTTTGTAGGGTAAAGTAACATAGAACACCCTGATGTAATTTTCTAGTTACATCCATCACTCTAATATTACCTTTTGAACATCGTCCAGCACTCTTTGATATTATTTTCCAATTACATCAAAATGTAGGATGGACTATAAATAAGTTTAGAGTGTTGGATACCATTAGAAAATTACATCATGGGGCTGGATGTAACTTTACCCTTCTTTATACATATCTAAACTGCTTCAAATGATTTTCTACCATTTTATTTTCAATAATCACTAAGCCTACCTATCCTATGATATGATCATTCCAAATATGTGCCTATTTGAAAACGCGGTAGAGAACTATTTTTACACAAGTCGAGGTAAATATGTGAAGGAGATTATCTCGTTTTGCGGAAAAACATAGTTGAACGTGCGCTTGGTTTTTCCGAACGCTCCAACAAACAAACCCATTATATTTTCATCTATGACCACACGTCTATCACATCATTCTCATCTATGTTACCACACCTTTATGATCTTGTTGTTCCTTCCTATACAAAACGAAAGATATTTCTCTACCTTCCATAATAATAGGAGCTTTCACACCGAGGATGAGCAAGAAGGGTTGATTAGCAGAAGTGCTGAAGCTTAATCCTATAATAGCTAGCTTTTCATAGACGTGAACAAGAGGATAAACCGCCTTAATTAACAAGTATAATCACACGAGAATGAGCAGTTTTGATGATTAAGTAATTCTGAAAAATTTAGACTGGAGATTGGTTTAATCCCTCGTATTGACTTTCCCTTTCTTGGTGAATGATCGATTATCCCATTGATGGGAGAAAAAGAAAAATATGGATGCGTGCAATGTCTTAGTTATGAAATTGAAAATTCTATCTGTCGTTGCCCATGCGGGTGAACCAAAATCGTTTTCAAATTAATTTTTCAAAACAAATTTCATTAATTTATCTATTCTTTTGATATGTGATTTTTAAAACATATATTACTCAAACATATTTTTTACGCGAAAAGTATAATTTTTAGTTTCTAACCTTTGAGTTGGATGTTCATAACAAAAAATGTTTAAATTATCCAGATATGATTATTTGAATAACCAAAACTTTAAATCTTTCAAAATATTTTCGAGAAAGTGAAATAAAAATACATTAACATTTTATACTATAAATTATACAAAGTATTAGCCAAAAGACTTAAAATTTAGGTAGCCTAAATTAAATTTGAACAATATTTACAGGCTTATTTGTAATTATGTCACAAAAATATGTTTATGCAAGTCGAAACAAAACTCATATTATATATTTACCCGTAAACCGTAAATCACATTAGAAAGGTAATTTTCACCAATAACCCAAACGGTTTAAAGGATTACAAAAGGAAGTTTCCCTAGAAAAAAAAAGGCTGAGATGATGAGCAGAAGGCGGTCTTGTCATGTATCATCTGACATTGAGGTGTAAGCTTCACAAGATTAATTACAGATATTAAATAATTAAATTGTAAATAATTTTAGATGAAATATAAATTATTCCACTACAAAATTTTTATACCTGATATGAAAGTGAAGAAAACATTTCGCATGAATAGTTGTAAATCATGAATAATTTGAGTGTCAACTATAGAAAATAAGTTGTGCATTATCCCAAAAAAGGATTATTTAATGTGAAATTATATAAATGTCATAAAATCGGTAGCAAATAATGACCACTGAGGCTGCAAGTAACTTAATGTGTTATAGATTATCACAAAACTCAACTTCATATATATGATGTGAAACTAAGTTAGCTGTGCTTCATGTAAAAAAAAAACTAAGTTAGCTGTGCTAAGTAGTCTAGCGTTGAACCAACTGCATTACAAAGTTAGTGAAATGTGGTTGAAGGGTGTTAGGTCCATAGCAGTGTGTCACCAAGCGCTGCTAAAGACCTAACACTCTAAGGGAACCCGGAGTGGGTGAAGGGAGAAAGGAGACGCAATAGGTAAGATGCACTCAAGTTCCACATTAGTTGAATCCATCCAAAGTGAATGCCATATATATAGACAGGGCATAGCCTTTGACATCCAAGGCTCCTTTTGGGTGACTACGGAATCTCTGTGCCTACGGGAGGCTAAACAGGAACAATAGCTTAGGATGTCACATTATGGTATCAGAGCCAAAGATAACTTTTTCCGTTGGTGGGGAGCGTGTCACATCAAGCGCTGCTATGGACTTGACATCTTAAGGGACACAGAGTGGATGAAGGGGGAAGGAGACGTAGTATGTAGGGTGAGCTCAAATCCCACATTGATTTGACCCGTCCAAAGTAAAAGTTATATATGTGTCGAGGTGTAACCTTTGATATCTGATGCACCTTTTGGATGACTATGGGATCCTAGAAGAAAAAACCATATGCCTTTAGGCGGCTAAATATGGACAATACCTCAAAATGTCACATTGCATCTCTCTTACCCATTACCTCTCTATCTCTAGTTGAAGTTTGCAAGTGTGCTTCAATTTTCATTATACCCAATTCATGTGAAAAGTCTACACCAATAATATATATACGGGTCATTTGAAAAATATTTAAATGTTTAGATTTGTATAAAAACAAGTTTCATGCTTACAAAATGGTCAGTATAGAAACAACTTTCATTACAATGCTTCAACATAATTTGTGCATATTACAAAAACTTTTTATGCTTCAACACAATTTTTGCAGATTACAAAGCATCAGGACATACTCTACACTATTACAATGCTTCGAGCAGCAACAGTCAACCCACATTTAAAACCAAACATGCAAGTGATGACCAATTCACATAATGCTAGTCTAAGCCTCCTTTCGTTCTTCTTGATGTCAACATATATAGCAGCAATATCATCTTTAACACCTCCACATATTCTTCATTATCATCTTGCCTCCTTTGTCTTAGATTGTCATCATACAACCTATCAATAAGACTTGGTAACTCTTTCATAACCTCTCTAGACCTCTCACCCATCTCATCATCATGCCATTTGAAGAAGCCACAACCACCTCCTTGTTCATAAACCCAAATGGTATGATGTTGATTAAAAAAAAACCAAGAATAAAATACAAAGTCCAAATCTGATCACACACATGTTGATAATTTCTATACCTATAGAATCTCCTCTCTGGATTGAGCTTTGTCCACAAAGTACAATGAGGAGCCACCACTTCGTAGTGACAGATAGCTGTTAGACCATCATTTTCAGCCTCTCCCACAGGGTGCCTTAAAAGGGTCACTCTCCTCTTGCTTGTCGTCACTGAAGATGCCATCGAGTCTCCCATTATTGATCTTCTCAAATCTTGTCTCATCAACTCAATGTTGTAAAAGCCTCAAATGTTCATCCAATTTAAACCTAGAGTTTAGAGATTAAATACTTTAGATCTAACCCTGTCAGATCACATTTAAGAAGGAGTTGGAATGCAAAGATGTTCAACAGCTCTCCAATGTGGACATATGATGTGTCATCGTATCCTACGTAAGGGATGTGCAATAGCCTCTCCGTTAAAAAAAGTATTCTTGCTACGATTTTATACTTCTATGATGAAATTGCTCAACCAAAAACTTTCAGGGCAAATACGCTCTTTCAAGAAAACTTCCAAAACAAAATTGTACCTTAATCCTAAAAAATATTATGTGAACCTAAGTTATGTATAGATGGACTAGCAAAATTGAAATGTAACCAAACACTATGCTCCATCAAATTTATTTGGGAGAATCACAATTAGTTTTTTAACAAGGAGCACAATATCTAATAAATCTTTAGAACCTGTCAATGAGCTATATTCATTTGTTGTTGACAAGTTATCAAAAGTCATTGATAAGTGCAGAATTTAACAAAAAAAAAAATTTCCAGTGTACTTGGGCTATGACTGGATTAAAGAGTCCACCTTTAACAAAAGCCCAACTTGCTGGGGGAGAAACCAAACAATCCAGTCTGACTTTTGAGTCCTCACCCTGCTCGTCGTTGCCTTTTTTCTCGTCTTCCTTAATGTCAGCCCGTCATAGCATCACCGTTCCCCATTCTCAGACATTCATGCCTTCAGCCCGTCAAAGCCCAAGCCGCGTTTCAGGGTTTTAGGGAGTTGGAGGAGCGACGAAGTGCTTGGAAGAGATTTTCATTACTACTCATAGATTTTCGCTATCAATATCTACTTACGCGTTCAAAAAGATCATCATTGAATCTGATGCTAAATTTATGGTGGACATCCTTAATTCAGAGTGCGACACTATGAGTTCGGGCCTTTTGCTTACAGATATCAGGAATCTTTTATAGAGGGAGTGGATGGTTACCATCTAGCATGTGCTAAGGGAACTTAATCGCTGATGCTCTTGAAAAGGAAGCTATTTCCTCCTCTTCAGTTTATCACTCATGCCTACGCCATTTGCAGTCTTTGTGCTCAAATGACTCTTTGGGATTATATCCCTTGTTGCGTAATCTCTCTCTTTTCTCTTGAGCGGTCTTGCTCTCCTTGTATTAAAAAAATATATCTCCTTTTGTGTGATAGGAGGAAGACAGCGAAGAGAGGAAAAAACAGGCTAATTGATCCTTACTTCCAATCTGTAAACTTCCTTTTTATACTTGAGCTAGTTAAATTGTTAACGCCTCTAAACTATCATTGCTAGTTATTCCTACTAGCCTTCTTATTAACCGTCTTTCTAAATATTCAAAGATTTATCGTTGGAATTTAGTTTCTGGGAATTTCCATAAACTTTCCAAAAGCCTTCTTTTTTGCTCTCCCTTTAACCCTATTGATTCAGAAAGGCTAAGGCTTTTCAGCTCCTCATCGAGATTCACACTGATTGTTCCCAGTTCTTATGTTTTGAACAAAAATGGCTTTTAGAGAAGCCCCACTTCTTGTAGATATTCTAATATAGTGGGACTGCCTTTTTTAAATAAAAGATACTAGTGGCCCGTTTGAGAAAGCAGTGGAGAAGTACTTTTACTATTTACGAGGTAAATGTGTGAAGAAGATTATCTCGTTTTGCGAAAAAACACTGTTGAACGTGCTTTTGAGATGTTCAGAAGCTTTGCTAAACACCCCAACTGTCATGGGAAGAACGGTGACAATGGGTCTGGGGAGTGGACTGAGGAGATAGATTACTTAGATGAGTCAGGTAATGTTATTTACCAGGGTAAAGGAATAAGGTCGGTGGAGCCAGGGCTTGATGACCATGTAATGATTGGGGAGGTTAAGAAGTCGTTCGCAAATGCTATAGCAGTGGCAAAACTAGTTGAGGTTATTAAGAGGTGGAAATGGGGACCAGAGTTGTAGAATCGATTGGACAAGCTTCAGTTTACACCGAACATGACTCACATTACTCAAGCTTTAAAGATTATCGGCGAAAGTGATGCATGTTTAAGTTTGTTTAGATGGGCTAAGCGGCAATATTGGTATTCACCTAGTGATACATGTTATGTTCTTCTTTTTGATGGTTTGAACCAACGTAGGGATTTTGAAGGAATTCAATCATTTTTTGATGAAATGCTTAGTGATTGCAGTAATGGCAGAGTCTCCAATACATTTGGTGCTTATAATCGGGCAATTCAGCACTTGGCCAAAGTTGAGAAATTAGAGGTCACATTTTGCTGCTTTAAGAAAATAAAAGACACGGGTTGTAAAATTGATACTGAGACATATAATTCCCTCATCACACTCTTTTTGAACAAGGGGTTGCCTTATAAGGCGTTTGAGATATATGAGAGCATGGCATCAGCCAATTGCTCATTGGGTAGTGCAACTTATGAATTGATGATCCCAAACTTGACGAAATCAGGCCATCTGGATGATGCATTCAAGTTGTTCCAAGAAATGAAAGAAAGAAATTTTCGACCAGGTTTAAACATATTTGCTTCTCTTGTTGATTCAATGGGGAAAGCTAGAAAGTTCACATGGAGATGCAAATTTCTCAGCTACATGAAAGCCAGGTTTAAACATATTTGCAATGAAAGTTCACATGGAGATGCAAATTTTTAGGTATAGGCCTCCTCCTACTATGTATGTTTCTTTAATTGAATCTTATGTGAAATCTGGGAAGCTAGAAACCACTCTTAAGATTTGAGATGCGATGAAGAATGCAAGATTCAGGCCTAATTTTGGCTTGTGTAGCTCATGCAAAATCGGGGAAGTTTGACATTGCCATGTCTGCCTTTTCAGATTATGGAAAAGGCTGGATTTCTACCCACTCCATCTACTTATGCTTGTCTCTTAGAAATGCATGCCACATCTGGACAAGTAGATCATGCCATGAAGCTGTATAACTCAATGACTGATGCAGGTCTGAGGCCAGGTCTAAGCACATTTACTGCTCTCTTGACATTATTGGCGAATAAGAAGCTCGTGGATGTGGCTGCCAAAATCTTACTTGAGATGAAGACCATGGGATATTATGTGGATGTGACAGCTAGTGATGTTTTGATGGTTTATATCAAGGAAGGCTCAACTGATCTTGCTTTGAGATGGCCGTGTTTTATGGGTTCATCAGGGGTTAGAACGAATAATTTTATAATCGGGCAGTTGTTTGAGTAATGCATGAAAAACGGCTTATATGAGTCTGCCAAGCCTCTTCTTGAAACTTGTGTTAACTCTGCCGCAAAAGTTGACTTGGTACTTTATACTTCCATTTTAGCCCATCTTGTAAGGTGTCAAGAAGAGCAAAGCAAGCGGCATTTGATATCCATCCTTGGTACAACTAAACATAAGGCACATGCTTTTATGTGCGGACTCTTTACAGGCCTTGAACAAAGGAAGAAACCAGTGTTATCTTTTGTGAGGGAATTCTTTCAAGGTATTGATTATGAATTTGAGGAAGGTGCTGCAAGATACTTTGTAAATGTTCTTCTCAATTACCTAGTTCTTATGGGGCAGATAAATCGAGCTCGATGTGTTTGGAAGGTTGCATATGAGAATAAACTATTCCTAAAGGCTATAGTTTTTTATCAGCACATCGCATGGTCCCTTGATGTTAGAAACTTGTCAGTTGGTGCTGCTCTTATAGCAGTGGTGCACACTCTTCATAGGTTCAGAAAGCGCATGCTATATTATGGTATCGTTCCGAGACTTATAAAATTAGTGATAGGACCGACTTTAAAGATCGCGGTAGTGTAGATGTTGAGCTCAGTAGAGTCTCCATTTGAGGTCAGTAAAGTTGTTCTGAGAGCTCCAGGAGAGTCAGTGATGGAATGGTTCAAGAAACCGATTGTTCAGCAGTTTCTTCTGAATGAGATTCCATCGAGGGCCGATATCCTGATGCACAAGCTGAACATACTTTTCCCCAGTTCTGCACCTGAACTCATATCATTATCCCCTCCTAAGCCTCTCATGTCAAGTAAGGCAATGTGAAGAAGAGTCTTTGCATCTAAAATGAGTTCTAAGCATGCGAGAGATAGAACTGTAAGTTCACGATTATTTAGGGCTTGTTTGGTATGAATGAATTGGGGTGGGTGGATATAGAAATGGAATTCATTTCCATCATAGGGCTTGTTTGGTACACAGCCTTGATCATGGAATTGGCTTCCATGTAGAAACCAAATCCATCAAAATGCTTGGAATTGAATTCCATGAGTTACCCTATGGAATTGGATAAAAAATCCATGGAATTCCATTTTTACCCTTCGTAACGGTGACCCACGACAACCTCTAACAGCAACGATGAGACACAGCGACCTTCAACAACCGTGATCCACGACGGCAAATCCAGCAACAACGATTGCGAATCCAACAACTGCGACCCACGACGGCTGAAGCTCAACAACGAACTATGATAACGACCCACGACTTCGGTTTCAACGGCGACCCCCGGTGGCAGTGATGACTCATGACTTCGGTTTTAACGGTGACCCACAATTGCAAATTGGGAGATGGGTTAAAGAATTAAAAAAAGATTTTTTTAATTTAGAAGGGTTTTTAGGTCTTTTCATCTAAAAATATGTCTCATTTACATGACATACCAAACATACTTTTAAATCTTATTTCCATTTCTATATCCATTTCTATATCCATTTTCATCAAAATGAATTCTGCATTCAAATGAGCCAGTGGGGTGGTATATTTTTGCTCATTTGTTATATTTTATCATGTACAGTAGTGAAATTTGTAGTTCTGAAACAAAAATTCATGTATTGATATGGCTTTACAAATATAATATGTTTCGTCATATTTTATAATCTTTTAACTAAGGTAGAGGAAACTGGACCGGTGACTAAACCGGTTAAGATAATGGGTTAAAGGTCAGTGGGTCAGACCGAAGTCAAACCGGGGTCAAACCGGTGAGGAATAAAAAATTAAAAAATATACTTTACAATAATATTTATTTTACAATAAAATTAAAATTATTCTTTATTTTCAAACTCTTTCCTTATTTTTCTTCTCCTTCCCTTCTCTCCCACGTGATTTTGCTGCCCTACATGTCAACTCATGCCATCACATGTCACAAGCCATCACCGTCACTCTTGGCCTCACCCTTTGTTTATTACACTTTGCGTCTTTGCCTCACCCCTTTCATTTTGAATCTCTCAAGGCAGCAGGAAAACACTGATATCACGCTTTGATTTTGAAGCATCACTGTCACTCTGTACCTCACTCTCTCTAGGTAGGAAACATAAAGCGTAGAAACTCCTGAACTTCACTCAACATAAAGCGTATGAGAATGGGAATCCGGACAGAGTAGAGGTCAAAACGAAGCAACGATGAACGACATAGGAGATTGAGCGTGAAATGAAGATGCAACGATGATAGAAATGAAGTATCAATGGAGAAGAAAGGGGAAGAGGTCTCCAGCGAGAGGAGAAGCGATCGAAATGCGATCGCCCGCAAGAGTAGAGGCAGCCGGAAGAAGGAGGAGCTCAGCATGAAAAAGGAAAAAATTTTGGGGCGGAGGATCCGTCAGACTCAAGTCGAATGTGGGGTGGGGGCCGACTGCCGAGTATGTTTGTGAATAATTGTTTTGGCTTTTTTTCTATTTTTTAAAGGATGAAACGCCGTCGTTTCGCCCTTTAATGCATTATAAAAAAAGAATGGCTGACTCGTCAAACTCGGTGGGTTAACCGGGTTTCTCCCAGTTCGATCCGGTTCGACTCGGGTTGAACTGACCCGGGGTCAGTTACCAAATCGGATCTGCTTTCCGGCCGGTTCGACGATTTCCGGTCTGAATCAACCAGTCTGGTTTCCCATACCATGCTTTTAACTGCCAGTTTTGTTTCATGTATTGTATGACTTTATTTTTTTAGTGTGAACTCTTGACCTGCTTTGACGGACTCAACATATTACGTTTTCTAGAACACAATGAACTTGTTTTGGAGTCTCATTCAAATGAATCTCTGGAAATTAGCGTTGAATATTGCTTAGCCAAATCAATATATCATTCGAAACTATTCCCCTTAAGCCAATCCTAATGCGTGGCTTCCCTCGGGTTCTACACTCATTTTATTGTTCATAACGTCACAAATCACTGATGATAATTTTCGAAAAGCATTTATGCTCCTGAAGTTGATGTTTATCTCCCACTCTGTTTTATTACTCCAAGCAATATAAGATTGTTAACTTTTTGTTATGTGAATACAAAGTTGGGGAAAAATCACAAGGCCAGAGTTTCCCTCTCACTAAGGTTTTGTCGTTTCCCTTTCTGCTAGGGTTTCTTCTTTTCCCTTTTTGCTAAGGTCGATCTCGCTTAGTCGAGCTTGGAGAGATAAATCTATGGGATCATCAATCCCTTGTTTATCCTAGGAGGATCAATCCTCCTCCTATCGTTAAGTTCCATGAGGGTATTGCTTTGGTGAGGCTCTCGAAGATCATGGTTTCGAGGAGGTTACCGAATCAAAGCCAGGATAACAGTGGAGGGGACAGTGGCCTAATGATTTGCCTTCGTTCTGGGGGGATGACTTCTGAGGGTGATCTCCGATGGGTGCCTCCATGGCCACGAGAGTCTATGTTCGAGAAGCTCGCCGCTGGAATGGTTGAGGTCCAAGGCTTCTCTTCCTTGATTCTACTGTTCTCTATCAATTTCCACTACCAGTTCAGCAACAAGGCTTGGAGGAACTGCTATAACATTAGATTGGGACAAATCGGTGCTGATTTGGGGTCAAGCAACTCGACTGCAGGAACATCAACAACCATCAATATTACCTCTACCACAATCTCACTGCCTGTAGATTCGACAGAGGTTGCTACCGATGATGGCAATGCTGACAATGGAGCTGTACAATCTCAGGCCTTGGTTGGGAGATTGTGCCGTAATGAGGCAGAGCAGAGGAGGTTAGAGAAGAAAACGTTGAATGCTTGGGATTTGGTGGGGTTCTATCTCTTGTTCCAGCGCCATCCTAGCGAGAAGGTTTCGAAGAGCTACAGGAACATTGGTGATGTGCAAATTGATGTTGAGTTGGGAATCAACAGCTTGGCTGCAAGAAATCAGCCAACCATTGATGTTATCTATTTCACTGATCCCTTGTCTGTAGCTCCGGCAAAATGTGCAGCTGAGGATGACAGTTTCGACTCAGGGGTCTGTGATGGAACTAGAGATGCACAAACTCAGATCTCAGGTGGGAGTCTAGAGGCAGAGCAAAGGAGCTCAGTAAATATGATTTGAAAGCTAGGGATACGGAGGTAAGTACGCTTTCCAATACTCATAAAATTGATTACGGAGGGGATTCAGGGTTGAGAAGGGGGGTTGAAATGGTTGGTAGATTCGCTTCTGTTGGCATAGTTGCTTGTATTGAAGGGTTGAAACCAAATGTTGAGAGGGTCATATGTCAATTTTGTGAGACTTAGTGCAATGTGAGCCTGTTCAGAGCAAGTTTCAATCCTAGGTGGGTTACAATTATATTCACTTGGCTGGTTAATTTGATATGGAATGATATTAGGCGGAAAAACAATGTAATGGAAGTTCATAGTGCAAATATGATGGTTGTTGTTTCTGCGTCTGTAAAGAGTTTTAGTGGGCTTAAAGTTGCCTCCTTTGAGTTGATGCCCAGTGCTTTTGTGGTCTCTAATTTAATGGAATGGCTAAATGTTGATCAGGTTAGAATCATTGCTTTGAGCTTGTTAAGTGGATTTGCACATGATGTTCATTTAGGACGTGACATGTGTCTGTTCAGTGTAAGAGGTTACACTATTCTTATTTCGGCAAAACATGTGTCTATCCAGTATGTATGGAAACACTGTTCTTCCTTGGGCTGGAGTGATGATTATATTTTTTATTATCAGGATAACTGTGTAATTCTAACTTGTTTGATGATTATTGTCCTCCTTGAGGCTCTTCTCTCAAGGAAATTGATCAGGATCCATTTCCATATATGGAATCCATTGGAAGCATATTTGGCAGTCGGAGGGTTCGTCAAAGCTTCTCTAGGCGGTTCTAACCCTATTAATCAGGTGTCTCAACCGTCGTCACAGTTGAAGGTTTGTTGGATGACTGATGTCAGAGTCTTGCCTTGCTGCATTCATGAACTTTTATTTGTTTGTTTCTTTGTTGTTTATTTGACAGTGCCTAGTTTATTGTCTTTAGTCTGGTTGTTTGGTTTGGTATCTTTGGAGAGTTTGTATGTTAGTTTGTTTTAATTTAAAGTTTTCTTTGTTGGCAAAAAAAAAAAAAAAGAATACAGAGTTGGGATATTTTTAAACCCCTTTGATAGTATGAGAGCTAGTTAATTTTTGTTAGAGGGATTAAAAAAAATTAAATACATTACCTAAAAGTATTTGTATGTAACATTTTTCTCCAAATTAATTTGTTTGACTTCTAAACTAATATATAATATAATTATATATATACAAATAAATACTTTTAAATATTGTATTGAACTTCTTTAAACTCTAACAAAAATCAATTGACTCTTATATTAAAGATGGTATTAATATGATTTTTGAGCCACCCATGTATGTTTGTTGAATTACACTAGACTTGATAGATAATATTATTTGTTCAGTAGGCTTTTGAAGGATTGAGGTATAATATATGAATTTTTTCCATTAAATATTTCAAGATATTTGTCGTTGAAAATAAGCAAGGAATATAATCAATTTCCCACGTGAATAGAATATTCTCATAAATTTTGGTTAACACTGGAAATTCTTTTAACTTTCAAATACCTTAAAAAGCTTGACAAATTTGTCACATTAAGCAAATATCCATCATTGGGACAAGTTAATATTAATGAGTACGTTCTGTTTAAATTGGTCATCCTAAAGATGTAACAAATTGAGTCTATACCTAACGAAGCAACGCAAGCGTCTTACCAACCAAAAGAAAATTAACAAGAGTAGATATGACAACAAAGTCAGAAAGCTCTGAAATAGAATCATCCATTTTTAATGGAAATTACAAAGATGCATTGAGGGATTCTTTCACCGCTCTGAGAAGCTGTGGCATCAGTTTCTGGTTTGTGACAATAATGCCAGAAGCAACATCAAGAAACCTTCCTTTTGAAAAGTCCAAAGGATTACCTGCGGCATCTGTGACAACACCTCCAGCTTCTGCACACGTTCAACTGTCAAATTAATCATACATACAGCAAAGAAAATAACTGGGATCAACTGCCAAACCTTTCTGGGATAACTCTTCCATCCAGTATCTGATGTTTTTTAATAATCCTATTACTAGTTATCCGAGTAACCAATTAATCCAGACTGAGGCTTGACAGTTAGGATGCCTCTCCCCATGGGTCTTCTTTAACAAGGTGGGATTCAAACATATGTTGCTCACTTTATGATCTAGCTGATCCATCGGTACCCATCAAATTTTTTGAATAGACTGAATTAACAATTTGGTCCTAGATTGTTGCACTTGTAGCTTTAGCCTCCTCCAACCATTTGTAACAGCCCAAGTTAGCATATGAATATACCAAATTTGATGCATAGTAACCATTTTGTCAAGTAGTCTGAAGATGGAAAGAGTTAATATCCAATGAGCATGTTATTTTGTGAAGCTTTAGTAAGAAATTTCAGTTATTTTAAGGTCGAGTCTGTTAAGGAACATATTCAGGAAACTGAATGTAGTAATATACGTGTTTTTGAAGACACTGCTCTGAACACTTTTGACTTGTATGGCTTACTGGCTAACTGACCAAACAAATTCAACCGTCTAGACATTATTTCTTCTGTTCTATTTTACTTTGGCCTGCTCTAGACATGATTGCTAGTGAAGCATCAAAA
>JANTPZ010002114.1:0-27038 GCA_025593235.1 Vachellia pachyceras | reverse complement strand
CATGTGTTTCAAAGTGAAACCCAAATAAACACAATAGCTCCTAACTTGCTAAGCATCTTTTTCCGTGTCACTTTCCCCACAGCCTATGTAAGAATGTCTACCTCTTTATGGGCTGACCTTACATGTTGCAATCTGAGAAGCTTGTCTTGAAGCTTTTCTTTAACAAGATGTAAACCGATTTCAATATGTTTCGTTTTTTCGTGGTAGACTGGATTGGTGGCTATATAAATTGCAGCTTTGCTGTCACAGTGGAAATTGACAGGCATGGAATGTTTAATCTGCAACTCTCTTAACAAACCAACACCCAAACAATCTCAAAAGCAGTAGCACCCGAGGCCCTATATTCTGCCTCAGCCGATGATCCTGTAACAGTACCTTCCGTTTTATGAGAGATCCTCCCATTTTAATCTACAAGCTCCCCAATCCGAATCATGGAAACAATCAAGGTCCAGTTTCCCTGTTGAACTCACCAACACCCCATGGCTTCGGTTTTGTTTGAGGTGGCAACCCACATTGAAAGCTGCAGCCATGTAAATCTTCAGGGGGCTTTACATGAATTGACTCAACCTGTACAGGAAAATAAATGCCAGGGCGTATAATTGTCAAATATATCAGTTGGCCTACCAAGGCCCTGTACCTCTCTGGATCCCTCAACAAGTCTTCCCTTTTATCTTTACCTTCCTCATACGACAAGAGCCTTAATCCCTGTGTCATTGGCAAGTCAAGTTGCTTGCATCCACTCATTCCAATGTCTGATAAAAGGTCTAAATCATATTTTCGTTGTGACAAAATTATTCCTTTGTTAGATCTAGCCAATTCTATTCCCAGAAGATATTTGGTCATGCCTACATCTTTGAGCATAAACCTACTGTGAAGGAACTTCTTTACCTCCTTTATCCATAGTTCAGAGCTGCCGATGATTAATAAATCATCCACATAAACAAGCACAAGCACCATTCCATCATCGCAAGTTTTAGAGAAAAGAGAGTAGTCATACTTACCTTGTTTGAAACCTCTTGTATTAGTGCTTGTGACAGCTTGTAATTGCATTTTCTTGAGGATTGTTTAAGCCCATATAATGACATATTTAGTTTACACACCATATTCTCCGCCTTGATCTCAAACCCTTAGGGTATAGTCATGTAAACTTCCTTATTGAAGTTACCCTGCAAAAAAGCATCGTGTACATCCATATGGTACAAATTTTATCCATTTATAGCAGCCAATTTAAGCACAATCCTAATGCTAATAATTTTTATTACAGGTAAAAAGGTTTTATGATAATCTATACTGAGTACATTCCTTTGCTGCTAATCTTGCTCTACATTTATCTATTCGCTTTATACTTTATTTTATATACCCATTTACATACTATGGGCTTCTTCACTTTTGGGAGAGGAACAATGGGCCATGACTGATTCTTCTCCAATGCTCCTATTTCTAAATTCTTTTCTTTCACCAACTCTTTATTTTTTACAGCCTCTGCATAACTAGTTGGTCCAGAAACAGAATCCGTGTTACATAGGAAACACATGTGACGAACCAACCTTTAATCATCTTAGATTCACGTCAAAGATTTTAATCGAATTAATGTAGTATAACCCAATTCGGGGTCTATTCACTTTGAGGAGCCGAAAAACAAAATGAAATCCTAGTAATTAAATACGAGTCACTTAAACGGAAAATTAATTCAAGGAAATTTCATGTGAATATTATGAGTTGAACTAAAATTAAAATACTTTTTTTATATTTTTTAATATGAAAACAAGTGAAATAAATGAAATATGAAGTACCGATGGTGGAAGTTAATTCTCCAACTCAACAACGCAGGCAATCATCACTTCAATAGATATGGGAGTTAAATGATTGAATTAAATAATTATAATTAAGCTTTAATCCAACAACCAAGCCATCTCGAATTGCCACAAAATATTTTCTAAACTTCCAATTTACTAACTGCCACCAAAATAGTAAAGAGGAATTACGGATAATAAAACTACTATTTAATTGTAACTCTTAAATTCAAATAATAGAAGTAAAGCTAGCAAAGGATTATTTGATCCAAGATTCTAAGCTACATTAGAAAATCACAAAATATTCACTCTCAATTCAATACAATGTGATACCACAACATCATACTTGAAATTAAAGTTATAATAAATTCAATATCAATTGCTAAACAATAATTTCAGCCACAATAACCTCCACAATATAATCCAACTTGAGCAATTAAAATCGTTTCGACAATTAAAATAATTATCCTAAGATCTAGAAATTGTTAAACAATTATTAGATAGAAAATTAAAGTAACTAAAAACTCGTAAGAATCAAGCTCCTGCCTTGTTGAATCAGAGAATAATCAAATTACCAAGAATTTCCATCCAAACGCTGCTGATTTGCTCCGTGAATCGCTGCTTGTGGCTTTGAGACGATGGAATGGATGAATTAATCTTAGCGTGTGCCCACGTCTCCAGCGTCTTCCCTTCTTTCTTTCTCCCAGCGGCGTCACAAGGGGATGAGGAATTGGAGGATGATGGCGGATGATGCATGGAATTGACAAAAATTCCATGATTCCAGATTTAATCTCCCATTTTTTCCAGATGCAGACAAGGTCGAAGGAAAACGCAAACAAGGACAAAGTGAAGACGGCACCAGCGAGCACCTCCGACCTCCGACGACGGCTTCGTCTTCGCCCACGACAAGATGAAGACGGCGACCGACGAAGATGAAGACGAAGAAGGCAACCTCCAGCGACGAAGACGAAGATGAAGACGGTGGCCTCCAGGGATGAAGACGAAGACGGCGATGGCGACCTCGAGCGACTGACGAAGGTGAAGGCGAAGACTTCTTTTTATTATTTTTAAATATAATGGGCAATTTAGTCTTTTTATATAAATTGGATTCTATTTCCATTACATACCAAACGTACTTATAAAACTCATATCCATCTCCGTATCCATTTTTACTTTCATCAAAATCAATTCCAGTGTACCAAACGGGTCCTAAGAGTCAGACCCGGTAAAAATTGCTGTGGAAGGCATGGAAAGATTCAAGAAAGAAAACTACAATCTTATCATTGCTGCCACCAGTGGAAGGCACAGGCAAGAAGCCTCTCTTCTTGAAGAAATGCGCCAAGTTTCAGAAGCGACGGTATATTTTGACTTTGTTACGTGGTATGAATTTGTATGGTTGTGGAATGCTAAACAATTGCCAACATACTCTCATGCATTTTTCAGAAACCGGATCTTGTTATATTTGTTATGGATAGCAGTATTGGTCAGGCCGCATTTAAACAAAGAGTTGCAGTTGGAGCCGTAATTATGACCAAAATGGATGGCCATGCAAAGGGCGGTGGAGCTCTAAGTGCGTAAGTGCTCCATAACGGCAGTATTATATGTTTCTATTTCAGTTTTTACAGTTAGGCAGTGTGGAGCTATGTGGTTACAAAATCTTGATTAGAAACATCGGTTTTCTCTTAATTGTTTGTGCAGTTTTGCAGCAGCAAAGAGTCCAGTCGTATTCATTGGAACTGGAGAACATGTGGATGAGTGTGAAGTTTTGATGTTAAACCATTTGTCAGTCGTCTGTTAGCTCGAGGTTGTGGTTGTCACCTGAAGGAGGTAAGAGAAATGTTGGAACCGTACAAACGCTGTGCAAAGATGGTGAAAGGGTTGATAATGCCAAAGAAGGGTGATATGAGTGTCCTATCCAGAAATATGAATGACCAGCACATGAGCAAATTCCTCCCTCCATAGATGCTAAGGCAGATTGGAGGGCTTAGGTGGATTACAAAAATTGATGAGAGAGATAGGTTTGTTTGGTTAGCCCTTTTAGGCAACTAAAATCAATTCCTACGCTTACCGAAATAAAATTTCTCTTACCTTGTAATTTGTGTCCGTTCTCCCAACGGGCTATCCAAACAAACCTGTAATTTTCTAAAAGACCTGATGTGAATGTTTGGTTTGGTGGTGACCAGTAGGTTGACCAAATATTTCAAATTGTGATGTTGCTTTTTATTGAAGTTTCGCAGTAACATTGATGGGATATGGAATACTCTTTTAATCTTTAATATAAGATTTATTTTAATCAAAAAAATTGAACTACTAATGATGAGAAGATTAATGATTAATTAGATCTTTAGATATTTAGCTTCATTAGCGAAGATTTACAAATATTCTATTTTGATTTTGATTTATCATCTTTCACCATTAAATTTTTTTTGTTTTAAATTAAAGTATACATTTAATCCTTTAAATTTATGTTGTTTTTAGTTTGATACTTTAAGTTTAACAAATGTACTTTTAATTTTTTATTGTTAACGCTGTTAGTTTTACTTAATAACAAAAATGTTGACTCATCAAATTTAAATAGTGATTATGCAACTAAATGTTGATGGAATATTGTTAAACTTTAAAATATAAAAAAAAATATTGAATACTCAATATTGAAGTATATCTTGATATCAATTAAGTATATAATGAAGATTCAATTAACATTTTCTATTAAGTAAAACTAATGGTGTTAATGATAAATCACTAAAAGTACATTTTTTAAATTTAAGGGATCAAATTAAAACTTGATATAAAATTAAAAAAATAAATGTATACTTTAGATTTTATTTTAGGATTCTTGGATCTTTTTGCTCATTAATTTAAATAGCATCCAACACATCTCGTTTTGTGCATCTTTGAATAATGAAATTGTATATTCAGTTTTGTCCTCTGAGGAAAAGATGCGCGCCAAAATCAATGCACAAGTGCAGGAAAACGATGGGAACATTAAGTTGATTCAACATTTGCGATGGAAGGTGGTTTCCGACAGAAACTGATTTTCATTCGTACGCTCAAAACTCTCTTTCCACCAAAAATGGTGGGAAACCAAAAATAATCTGATCGATAGAAGAGCCAAAAGACAGAGTTGCCCTCCTGTGCACCCTCGCTCTCACTCCCTAGTCTGTCTTCTCTGCTGTCGGTATCCTCCTGCGTGCCCTCGCTCCTACTCTTAGTCCGTCTTTCCCGTCGTCGGTGTCCTCCTCTTGGGCACCTTTTCTCTTCTTCATCTTCACCACATTCATTGCACTGCCGCTGAAGAAGCAAATGTCACCGGAGAAGAAGAGGAAGACGCGCACATACCCATTCGAATGGGTGAAGATGTGGTAACACACAACATCTTCATATATAAATATATAATTAATAATAAATATTTATAATTAATAAATATAATATAATTAAATATTAAAGAATAAATATAAATAAGTTGAATTTTTATTTATAAATACTTATATTTATAAAAAACATTTTACATTTGTCATTAAGGGCAGTATTATCATTTCATACAATTTTCTTACTCTCTCTCCTGAAATTTTAACTCAATCAAACAAAAATTTTCCCATCAACCTATTTTCCATTTCGGTGCCAACCAAACAATACACTCTGAAAAATTTTCCATTCCATTCCATTAAATTCCTTAAAATTCAGCCAGTAGAGTTTAGATTTGAGTTTTTTCTTCTTTTTATTATTTTGAGAACAATGAGTCAAGCAATTTTTTTTCTATTTTCTTATTCCCAAAACATATTCTGAAAAATGGTTTTACAAATATGTTTTAAAGAACATTAAAAAAACAACAAACAGCTTCAAACAAGCTCCACCATTCTCTTGATTGTTACATCTTTTGTATACTGTTGGGTGTTATAATTGTTATGACTCACCTGCTCATGAAGCTCAGAGGAAGAGCATGGCTGACTGATGAATGTGCAGTTCATGTCTCAGTAAACTTGTGAATTTAACTCTCCTGATCACTGTACCCTGCTGCGCCCCCCTCTGCTTCCAGTCCTCCTTCTGACCCTCCTTTTAAATTTAAATGTACTGGTATGCCCTTTTTTAAATGAACTATAAAATCTTACAAAAAAAAATTATATGTGCTTTAATAACTCTATTTGATCATATTATGTACAATTCATATACGAAAATATTATTTTAATCATAACCAGTCTTACCCCAATTTAAATATCACTGTCTCAACCGATTCATTGATCTAATGATCGTTATGATTTTTGATACCATGATTTTATCAAAATAGCCTCAAGCATTTAGATTGCATGGATTCATTATTCATCATAAGCTTTTATTAATAAATATCATAAAAATTTTACTTACAAATTGGCTCTATATGGGTATGTGTGAGTATATATCTGACTGAAGATGCTTGATTGATTAGTTACATTGAGCCACTGCCTCTCCTTCTCCAGTTTGCTGTGTTCACTTAGCATTTCATACAGAAACAGCTCCCAAGTCCAGTCCTGCTTTTCCACAGCTTTCTTGAACTTCTTATGCTTCATCTCTCTCTCTCTCTCTCTCTCTCTCACACACACACACACACACATTTGGGCATATAGCAGTTCAAGAAGAATGTGGAAAAACATGCCAAATCCTGGATTTGATTCATTCCAAACAAACCCTTTTTTCTGTTCTTGTTTGTTTGTTTGATTGTGTCAATGACATCATCATCTGAATCATTTTTTTTTTCACTTTGTTCATTCAGTACAAGTTTGGATTTGATCCATATGCACCACTTCATTTGTACCGCCGACATTGATCCTTGTCCCTGCTAATTTTCTGATGCTAATATAATACTCAAGAAATTAGGACTAGACCATTATAATTGATATGTAAGAATATCTTATCACTCATAAGGAATGTTTAAATTCTTATTCAGTTCAAGCCCAAGCCAGTTAATGATCTTATTTTACTTTATTTTATAATATCTATATTCCAAATTTATGTCTATAATTAAACATGTTCATTCTTATCTTACGTAAATTTTTACTGCGAATATTATGATTGTTGCATTTTGCAAGAAGTGTGTCACTGTCTGTTACTAACTTCTGGTTAATGGTGGTGGTTTCGTGTAATATAAAGGAAATTTTTTATTTTTGTATTTTTTTAATAAATTTCAAGACTTGTTAAATACAATCGTTTTCAGTTCACTTTTCAAGCCCTTCTTCTGTTCAGAGTATTTGGTTACGCTGGCGGATCTTCTTCTACTTCCAAGCTCTTCGGCGGTTTCTAAACCATAAACCTCTTCTTCCACCACTCTTTCTCTCGCCGTCGAACCGTATAACCTGGCGGCAGCATCATGCGGTCCTAGAACTCCGGTATCTTCAAGGTTTTTTTTCGTCCCCCTCTCTTCCCGCCCCTTCTTCCGGGTTAATTATGGCATCCATTCGCGTATATCCCCTATTTTGTCCTGTGTTATTGTGATGGTTAGGTAATTGATTTTGACTGGAGGGTTGTACGTGATTTCCGTGATTTATCTTTCCTTTTTTTTCCTGGGTGGATTTTGGATTGGTTCTACTCTCTGTAAACTCCAGGAATAGTGGCTAGTAGCATTTTCGAAAGTCTTGTATCAAAACTTACCTTATCATTGCTTATGATTGATAAATAACCGTCGTGATAGTTTAAAGGAATTAGTCTATGTGCAAAATTGGTTACAACGCTAAATACCTATGAAAGAAGAGCATGCAGAATGATCATCACATCGCACTAATGATTCTTCGGTAGTGGTTATTTGTTCCTGTGTTTGATGCAGCGTTGAAGATGGAATACTTATTCCCTTTATGGAGCTTAAATATGAGCACGTGTAAAAATTCATATATAAAAGACAAGAAGTGGCATGTATACATGTGTCTATGTATGTGTGGATATATACAGACACAGGAAAATATAAATATGAAAATGTGCTAATAAGTCATTTACTCTTAAAATGCGCTCAATTTTTTTGAGTCACGTCTTACCGAAATAAGCCTTGAACTCTTACTCAATCGCCTGAGCTAAGTGTAGGTCTCACGTTATTTGCTATATTTTATTCTTTAAGGTGTCATGATTTCTGTGACAAGTATAGATATAGCTCCATGAAGAAGGAACTGGACTCTTGTTACCATTTGGCTTTAACAGGCATGTCAATACATATAAAAAAATTTCTCAAGTGCCGCAAGAATCAGTTGTGGCAATGAGTTGCCATAAATATGGTTTGATGTTTTACCATATTCATGGATAGAAAGATTCCTTTTAACGGTTTAAGTTCTAGAAAAGGAGACAAACAACCTCATCTAAGTGATTAAGATGATTTGATAGATTGTAGGGCTTCAACATGGATGCAAACATTAATGAGGTTTAATTTGCGTTACTTTGTCATAGAACCGCTAAACAATATGCAAGGTTGCAAGCAACCGATTAATGGCTATCCATATTTGTTTCCTTTCAGATTCCTCACTTCTGTTTTTTCTTATCTTTCATGAAAGATAGGCTTTTTCAATTTGTAGGACACAAATAAGAATGCGGGACTTCCCTCCTGTAGTTTCTTTTCTACGATCTTCTTCTAGTTCTTGTTTACCCAGCTACTATTATGCTGCGAGTTTCTGTAATTCTATAGTCTAGTTATATTCCCTTAAAATCCAAGTTTGTTTGAATATTTATGTATGTAATCGAAACCTTTCGGAGTTCATTATTGTTCATACAATATATTATTATGCATCTAATAAGTATGTATTTCTTATACTACGAATATGATTCCTTGATACAATTTTAAGCTGGCTATTAGACTTTTTATATTTAGCAAAATTTAAATACTCATTGGCTGGTACACAGACATCTTAATTACGGATAATAGTTGTTAGGAAGTTCAAGTTTGTAAAACAATTTAAGTATTGAACCATGCCTGAAGCAGTTTATTAGGTTATCTCTACTAATTGCTGCAAGAAATATCTCAAATCATGAGTAACTAGAACCTTATATTTTGGGACGTGATTCGCTTCGATCAGAAATTCTAATAGTTGTTAGGAAGTTCAAGTTTGTAAAACAATTTAAGTATTGAAGTATGCCGGGAGATTTTCTGTTTGGTTATCTATCTCTACTAATTGCTGTGAGAAGTATCTCTAATCATGAGTAACTAGAACCTTATATTTTGGGATGTGATTGGTTTCAATCAGAAATCCTAATAAATTTATATTGTCTTATTTTGAATGCCTTTAGGACGCTTATATTATTTCTTCAATTAGCTTGCTTTGCTAAACCATCTTTTAACTCTTTCTTAACATTCCCTTCCATTTTGAAGGAATATACCTGCTCTCATGGAGATTGCCACTATTCTAACCCCATTTGATGATAATGAGCAACCTGATCCAGAAACACAACCAGGTAAGCGTCAGAGAAAGAAATCTATGGTTTGGGAACACTTCACTGTCGAAACTGTTGGAGCCGGATGTACCAGAGCTTACTGTAAACAGTGCAAAAAATCATTTGCTTACATAACTGGGTATAAAGTAGCTGGCACGAGCCATTTAAAGCGGCATATTGCCTTGGGAATTTGCCCAGTGAGTCGCCAGAACAATCAGCAAAGCCTATATCCCAAGACTGGTGGTTCTGGAGATATAGTTGATCTGCCAGGAAAATGTGCCAGAGCAACACCTGGGTTTGCTGGTATGTCACTTGATCAGGACCAAAGAAACCATGATATTGCTAAAATGATAATCTTGCATGATTATCCTCTTCATTTGGTGGAACACCAGGGTTTCATTGACTTTGTCCGTAGTCTTCAACCTCAGTTCAATATACCCAGCTTAAATTCTGTTCAAGAAGGTTGTGTTGGTATATACCTGAGAGAAAAGAAAAATCTTTTAAATCTTATTGATGGGATTCCTGGACGAGTCAACCTGACCATAGACTTTTGGACTTCAAACCAGACGGTTGGTTACATTTTTCTTCGAGGGCACTTCATTGATGCTGATTGGAATTTACATAGACCAATCCTGAGTGTTATTATGGTACCATTCCCTGATTCTGATGATTCCATTAGTCAATCCATTTTGAATTGCCTAACTGACTGGCACTTGGAAGGACGGCTATTTACTCTTGTTCTTGATCAATCCTTCTCAAATGAGACTTTAATTGGAAGTATTAGAGGCCTCCTTTCTGTGAAGAACCCTGTGATCCTCAATGGCCAGTTATTAAGCTGTAATTGTTATGCTCGTGTTCTTAGCCGCCTTGCGTTACATGCACTATGGGCCATGAGTGAGCCCATTGATAAAGTTCGTGAGTGTGTGAAATATGTAAAAACTTCAGAGTCTCATGAAGGGCAGTTTCTTGAACTGAAGGAACAACTTCAAGTCCCTAGTATGAAGGACCTTATGATCGATGACAAAACTAAATGGGACACAACTTACCATATGCTTGTTGCTGCCTGTGAATTGAAAGAAGTCTTTGCTTGCTTTGATACTTCTGATCCCAATTTCAGAATGATTCTGTCAATGGACGAATGGAAGCAAATAGAAACTCTCTGCACATATTTGAAGTATTTGTTTGGTGCAGCCAGTATTTTAACTACCCTACCATTTCCAACTGCTAACCTATTTTTTCATGAAGTGTCAAAACTTCAGTTGGAGTTGACTGATGCAGCCATCAGCCAGGATCCCTTCCTCAATAATTTGATTAAGCCTCTGCAAGAGAAGTTTGATCAGTATTGGAGAGAAAGCTGCCTCATCTTGGCAGTTGCTGTAGCCATGGACCCAAGGTATAAACTAAACCTAGTGGAATTTACCTTTTCTAAAATCTTTGGCGAGAATTCTGAGCCATGGATTAGAATTGTTGAGGATGGTCTTCGTGAGCTCTTCCTTGAATATATTGTACAAGTGCTTCCTTTTGCAGCATCAAATGGGGATGAAGGAAATGAAGTTATGATCGGGACTGATTCATTTCAAGACCAGTCTTTTGATGAATCTCTTCTTGATGCCGAAGATGGACTGTCAGATTTTGACATATATATCTCTGATCTTACATGTAATCAACAAATTAAATCAGAATTGGAACAGTATCTGGAAGATCCCCTGCTACCCAGTTCGGAAGAATTTGACATCCTGAGCTGGTGGAGACTAAACAGATTGAAGTACCCAACTTTGTCAAGAATGGCATCTGATATTTTGTCCATTCCTGTCTCCACTCTCTCCGCAGATTCTGTTTTTGACACAAAACTTAGAAATATGAATTGCTCCCGGAGCTCATTAGGCTCCATGACCCTTGAGGCCCTTATTTGTGCCAAGGATTGGTTCCATTATGAATCACTACCTATAGAAGTATAGATGTTTCCATTGCACTTGTGAAGATGGAATTTTACATTTAGGTTATTTTGTAGGGTTGGGTAGGCCCTCGAGAATCTTTTGGCTATTGATACTATGGTTCATGGCAATCATTTCTGAGGTCAAATATCGGATTCTGTATCACTTGTTTATAGTATAGAATTAATCCTATTATAACTTCGTTTATTAATAACGTACTTTTTTGTACACAGGAAGTCTATTGTATACATGGTTTCAATAAATTACCTGAAAGATTTTTGTGCCTCTTGGAAAGCCATGGATTTAATTCCTGATCTTTATTGGACCAAGGGAAAAATGATGTTTCACGTTGATTCGTTGCCCATATCCGCAGTCAACCTCTTTCATTCAGTGTTTTATTTATGATTGTCAGTCTGTTTCACCTTTTAAATTAAGAAAGGTTAAAATGCAAATTTGCCTCGAAGTTTCCATCGAGGAGAGTTGGATATTCGAAAATTTTTTGAGGAGCAGTATTGTATTGGAAGTAATCAAAATGGAGCAATACTGCCCTACTGTTAGTTAGACCATTTGTTTGAGTTAACATGTCCCCTCTTCATTTAACCACCTCATTATCCACCTGGACCACCTCACTTCCTCCCTCTCTCTCCTCTCTCCAGCAGCTCCGTAGTCTTCTTCGAATTAGTTCCATGGAACCCAGCATTCTTTGGGTCAGAGGTCACCAATATTTCAATACCCATCATCCCTCCCCCTCTTTGGATTAGTTCCATGGAACCCAAATTTTTATTACCTATTATAATTTTTTTTTTTGTTGATACAAGGGGCGAAGCTCGAACATTATACTACGTCCTGTGAGGAACCAACACACCAGCAGCATCTTGCTCTACAATGTCTTCAACCTCTTTTGGTGGATGTTGCAAAAAAAAATTTCTCACTTATTTGATTCTTGCTCATCTCAGCCAGCTTATCAGCGCATCTATTACCTTCATTGCAGATATGTTTGAATTTAATTGCCAATCTTGTCTCAATAGCTGTCTTAGTTTAGCAGAAATCCCATGGCATCCTCTAATCCTTTGCTCCATATTATGATATCATTGATTACCTGGATTGTGTCACACTCAACTTCCACGCGTTTAAATCTCAATGTCCAACAAAGTTGGAAACCCTTCAAGCACTCCCCAAACTTCGGCTTGTTTAGCATCCCAGTCATCAAGCTTAACTGAGAACCCCATCAACCATTCTCCCGAACAACATCTCTGTCTCCTCTCCTTCCTCAGCCTTCACTACCACCATCGACCTAGCCGAGAACAAAGCCGCTTCACCATCCAAGCCACCGTCTCCTCCTTTATCCTTCCTCACATCGACGAGATCTCTGAGATTCGATTCTCTAGTGGCAGTGGAGTAACAGTGAAACTGAGGACAGGAAAGTCATTGCCTCCAAGCTCGCAACCACGACCCTCTCCGTCAAGCTTGCCGTTGTCGACTACAGATCTAATAGCATGAGCGAGTGTGGTTTCTGTTTATAGCCTGCAAGGAAGGGAGAGGAATTGGTGTTTAGGAATTTATAAACATCACCGCCAGGAACCAGAAGAAGAAGAGGTGGACACCAAGTGTACATGCCACCTTAGAATGACGGGTCAACTAACGGGTCAAATCCGGATACTCAAAGCTACCCATTGAAAACTTTCAAAGCAAATTTACACATTAACCCTTAAAAAACGACTGAAAGTGTATATTTGTCCTAAATGTTTTTATTAAGAAGTAATATTATCTTAAAAGTTTTACTTTTAGTTCAATGTTATTCTAAAAGTTTCAAAATATAGCAACATTTCCTTTTTTTTTTTGTTAAAAACAATTATTGATGATGTGCTTCTAATGAATAACTTTCAAAACAAATTTACATGTTCGTCCATTTTTTTTGGAAAAAGTCTCCATTAAAAAATTTATTTATCAGAAGTATAAATCTCTTTCATTTTTAATAGGGAACTTTTTTTTCCAATTTTTCCATTAAAAAAATACAATAGAAGCTAGTTGCCCCTTAACGCTTAGATTTGACATGTAACATCCTCAATCATGATGTTCTCTCTCTAATATATAGTTATATACATCTTAATTTGGAAAGCTCCAAAAGTATTTAAAAATATATTTTTATGTAAAACTTATCTCACATATTTACCTGAAACTCTATTAAATCATTTAAAAAAAATTAATCCAAACACTCAATAAATTTGCTGTCAAGATCAATTCTTGAAGAACTTTTCGATGTTGTTGCATCAACATGCGACACTGCAAAATGCTAATAAGATTTCATTCAGTTTTTTTTTTTAAATTTTTTTATCATGGACAAGCAGGACAACATCAGGAGATTTCATTGACAACCCAAAATCTCTTGATATATACATTTTTTGAACATTTTACAATCTAGGCAAAATCAGGCAAATAAATATACAAAAGTATTTTACCAAGTATGTTACATGTTGAAGGTTACTCCTGTCTCTGCTCTACATCATGTACCCTACTCAATGATTCCTGAAAAGCATGCAAAGCTACATTAAAGTGGTCTAGAGATATCACCCCTTCCTCCACAACTTGCAAGGAGCTTCTAAATAAATGATCAAACCATTGAATACGGTCGGTCTCATCCACGATACCAGAGTTGTGATCGGGAACATGGAGGCGCTTGTAATCTTTTTTCCATCTGGAAAGAATGTATCTGGAAGGTATCTCCTCCACCCCATTAAAATTTAGCGCACACAGTGCATGCCTACATAAATACCCGTTGAAGTTAAAGCAGCTACAGATGCAGCGAACTTCGCCGGCAGTCCTGTTGTACAAGACTTCAAAGTCCCTGATCTCCCTTCTATTTCCTTCACTTAAAACACGATCCTTGACTAAGAAAATTACAATTGGGCCATCCACATGTAATTGTGTAGTACTAAAACAAGAATACATTTCTTCAACTTCATATTGGAACTTAATGAATATTTCTCGTGTGTACATTCTAGATAGCTGCAATTCAAAAGAACATCTTGTTTTCAGCAAGGGAGTAGAGCTTCTCGAGTCAATGTCAGCAGCAGATTCTTCCTTGTGCTTCTTATAAAGAGCCAATTCATATTTGTCAAGAAACTCCTTCAAAGGAGTCTGTTTATGCACATATTTCTCGAAAAAAGGACTCAAGGTCTCACCAGGACTTGTTGCAGACATTCCCGCGAAAAATGTGTCCTTCAAGAATACTGGAGCCCAATGAACTCGATCTTCATAGATAGAACAAAGCCACTCATGATCACAAACTCCAAATCGCTGAATCATAAATCCCCATGCTGCTTCAAATTCAATTACTTTCATTGTCTCATAAACAGCTTTACTCAGTGCTTTCCTGATTGCATCATAATTACGCAACCCTCCCAACTTCTCTGGTACTCTTTTCATGATCAGCGACAAGCCAAAACAATGACGAGTTCTAGGAAAAACTTCTGCAACCGCACTCTGCAAAGCTTTACACCTATCAGTGATAATGGTTTGGGGAAGATATCCAGACATGCATGTAACCCATGTTCTGAATAACCATATATATGATTCTAATGTTTCACCAGCGAGCAGGCCACAACCCAGTAACACTGATTGACCATGGTGATTAATTCCAACAAATGCCACAAGAGGAACTTCATATTTGTTTGACAAATATGAGTTGTCAAAATAAATAACATCACCAAAATAGCCACAGGTAGCCCTAGACCTAGCATCAGCCCAAAATACATTTCTCAACAGTCCTTCCTCATTAAAATCCATCAAGTAGAAGAAATTTGGATTGGTCAGTTGAATGCGACAAAAGTAGTTATAAATGGCCTGGGTGTCACCCTTTTTAAGGTTCAACTTACTCGAAGATTCCAAAGAAGTCCTGAATTCTCTAGTACTCGAGTTTGCATTAACATCACCTCCTGCATCTATCACAAGTACCCGGTATAACTTGACTGTTCGCACTTCATTATCAGAACCAGGTAGTGGCTTCCGTTTGGCTCCAATTCCAATCTTCTTAATTGATCTCGATAACTTAGCACCTAAAAGGTGGTTATGTTCAAGTGTAACCTCAAGTATCCTCCATCTCTGAGAGTCCACTAATCTCATCCTTACCATTGCAGGGCAACCAGTCCTTGTTTCCTTTCTTAAATGGTTAACATCTTTTATTCTTTTAAAACCCTGACTACTACAGCATAGAACTGCACCATACTTTTCCCTGCTATTCCGCTTGAACCACGAATTTTTCACCCTTACACGAAATCCCACCTCCTTGGCATAGCAGATATAGTAATTGTAGGCGTCATCATAGGACTCAAACTCCATCCCAACAGCAGGTGCAACAAATTCCTTTCTTCCTTCAGAAAAACCATTTTGACCATCTAATTCAGTTATTGCACAGCCTTCTTTCTGATCCTCATTGCATTCACCATCTGGAACTTGTTCATGGCAAATGGAGGCATCTTCCATCTAGAGTACCATCAAACAATATCAATATGGTGCAAATAATTAAATAGAAGATATATGGTACTGAACAGATCAACATAAAATTTCATGACATAAAGAACAGCTTATCTAGTGTGCTATCATATTTGAGATATTTAACCTCTTGAATTCATTTGACAATCTATCGTGATGTATATTGCATATTTTTTGCTATATGTTCAAAAGTTTTTCTAAAAGGATCGTTATTGTAATAAAATTTTAAGACTTGTGTCCGGCGCAAGGTAAGCTTGAACGTTTGAGAATTTCTCAACAGTTGCTTGTATGTCGCAACCCAAATTGCATTTAACATAATAACCTGAGGAGACAGTTTGATGGGCATTTTTAGAAGTTCTTTCTTCTCACATTCAAAGCCAACAATGATAAGAACTTTACTTCAAGCACACATTGCCCCCAGCCCACATAAGGAAAATAATAACAATCTCTTTGCACCCTCTTCCACTACAATTTTTTTTTTCAGTTTTTCATTCGTAGTTAAGTAGTTATCATATCGGATACAGCATATTTCAAATTAGGTGCTACAACATATGCAGAGAGACGTATTGATGACAATAAAAAGATAACCAGCAAACAGTCAAAATTGCTATTATAACAAATAGAAATAGGTTGAGAAAGATCGTCACATAAAATTGTTCTCTTGACAAGAATCACAAGATATATTATATTTCCCATAAATATCAGAGACAAAGAGCTCACTTGCTGTAACTAACAAGATAAAATGAGAGACTCCACTGGCGTGGGCGCTCAGAGGCTCAGGTCAAGGTGGATAGAGCTTCGTGGTGCGAATGCCATTGACAGTTGCCAGTAAACTGGTCGAAAGATCACGATTCGACTTAGTTACGTGTCAAACCTTGACCCCAACTCCTTGAATTTGCGGTAAAATTGATCCTAGCAAAAGAAATTAAGTAACCACGGCCGGAAACTACAGGGAAAACAATCCGTCGTTGCTCCCCGGAAAATCAGTGCCTGAAAGGAACAATGGAACGTCAATGAGAATCGAATTGCTTTCGGAGGAAAACGGTAGGAAATTACTAAAATCATTGTCTTCGACAGCGTGTCTGGAACAATTTGTCCAAAAGAATAGAGAAAAAAGAAGTGATTTTGACTTCGTAGCTCCATTTTATAATGTTCATAATAGAGATAGGAATTCACTGAACACAATTATTGATACCGAAAACAAAACCCTAAGAAAAAAAAGAGTTCAATTGAAAACCCAGAAGACACCAGAAGATTGTAAGAAGGCAGGTCGAATTCAAATAGCACTCACGCTCGTGCAACGAAGAAATGAAATGGGATAATCCAGTGACCCAATTTTTCAGAGGGAATCCGACAAGCGACTCGGTTGGTCGGGTTTGAGTAATAGCTTCTACCAGAAATGTAATAGCTTATTGCGATGGAGTGCCTAACTCTAGAAAAATATGTCTCCTAGAACTGTAAGCTTCTTGCTCGCACGTTGTTCTCGGTATTGTCAGTCACTGCTACCACCGTAGACCAATTCGGGAAGGATCGATTTATATACGAAGTTCAATGGGATTGAGTTACAGCTAATTGGTCCAATCGCTATGTTTCTGGTGGGACCGTTTGGTCTGCTTCAAATCTATAAACTAAGTCCAAACAACACCATGCCCCAAACTCCAATAATTCTTGTCCTCTTGAAGGGATATTCGAAATACGGTTTCCTATCTCACTATTTTTGACTTTATAAAAAAAAACTCAGTACCGAAAGGAAGAAGAAAAGGAAATCCATAATAGTAGTATCTCTTATTTCTTAGTATAATAGGTTAAGAAACCAACTTTTCTTTGGCCACAAAAATCATAAAGGACAAACCACTTTTCAAATTAGTTCAGACTCTATAGTCTAAATGACACCCAACAGTTAAACACTTAATTTTTTTTTTAAATGTAAGGTTGTGAACTTGAACCTTCTATGAAAAATATAAGGGGCTTGTAAGGGTCTAAAAGTTATGACGGGAAAAACAAGCCTCCTAGGTTTGCTCCATAGACATTTTTTTAAATAAACCTTGAACTGTGTATACTTCATATGAACCCCAATTTTTTTTTTCTTTAAATTAAACAGGTAAGCACTAATGAATTGAGTTTACACGAAAAATCAAAAGTGACCTCTCATTTATAGAGGGGTTTCATATTGCTAAGCTAGCATTACCGCTTCTAAAAGTGGGACATACCTTTTCAACACGCAAACAGAGTATTAACAGATAATTAGCATTTACATTGAGTTACAAAAACTGAAGGTATCCTCACCCTCCATAGATCTAATAACATTAAGTCACAGCAGTCATAATCCGCACAAGCAGCGTCCGCCAACAGATCATATAATAAGGACAGAATACTAGACAGCAAGTTACAGGAATAGAAAAACCCATCCTTCCATTGTTGTAGAACAACCAAACATGCCAAAAGCATGCTTACTACTTAACCTTTCTTTTCGCTTTCTTACTATTCTGACTAGTATTGACTCTTTTGTTTGATTTCTTCTCTTCCTTGGCCTGTCTGTTTTTTGTCACCTGGTTTGGTTTCTTCTTTTCAGCTTGATTATCATCATCTTCAGCAGCATCACCAGTCTCATCATCAACTTCATCATTTTCACTGTCGTCATCATCATCATCACTTTCCTTTGATTTATTCTTTTTGGATTGCTTCCTACCTTTAACTCCACCCTTTGTTCCCTTTTTTGATTTCATACTTCTCACATTCTTCTCTTCTTTTGCTCGCTCCTCAGTGTTATCGTCATTATTATCTTCATCTTCACCTTTATTTTTCTTTGAAGTTCGCCTTTTAGCTTTGCCAGTTTCTTTCACATCCTGTGACCCACTTAGCCTTTGCAACTCTGGGACATATGCAGTCGTCTGAAAGCAACGGCTCAAGCAGGTCAACATGAGCACATGAAAAAGATTTAAAAGAAGCAACTAAGAGCAATCATCAAAATGACATACCCTTCCTCCTGCCGTCATAAAGTCAATTTTTTTCCCTGCCACAATATGATATTCCACAATTGTTGCATTAGGAAATATAAACAGTACAAATGATAGCGTATAAAGTGCAATCAACAGGCAAGAGGGGGGGAAATCGGTGAAAAGTCTCTATTTCAAAATTTTATGAGCTAGAAAGGCATGAAAATTTGGGAAATGTATAGAATCCTTCAGACTGTCACTACTTTTTGCGTCTGAAAGCGAATTCAAGTCCTTCTTCTAACCAATAAAACTTTTAAATAAAACCTTTTCGCCTATACTTCTTTAAGAGAACCTCACAATATATCAAGACAAGGTAAAAAAGAATGGATAGAGATATATTTTTCTCTTAAATTAATTCTGCAGCTTAACCAGCGTGTCAGAAAACTATCCCATAATTGGATGATGAAAACATGCATTAAGAATGGTTATCACACAAAGGGAGGAAGCAAACCATTCACAAAAGCCTTGCCCGGCTTCTTTTCACGTGAATGAAATATCCAACCTTCAGGATACAGGCTACTATCAGCTCCAACTTCAACTGCTTTTTCAATGACCTGTAAAATGAATTTTTCTTTGTAACTAATAAATATACGAAACTGTTCCTCACCATTTATTTCTCCAGGTTTTTTGCCCCACCGAAAATGAAATAACCATTCAACAGGAAAACGGGAAGAGTCAGCATCAAGTTCAACCGCATATTGAATAACCTGCAGATTTTAGTCCGCTATAAATGATTTCTAAATAAACAAGAATTCCCCACCTCTTTGATGCACCTGCACAAAGTTGAGCAGTTTTCTTTGGACAGGCTAGAAGCCATCTGCCTCGGATGAATTCTTGCCTGAACATATAGGGATTTTGAAACTCATTAAGTCAACGATGAACTAAAAAACTGTAATAATTTCCAAAAGAGACCTAATTAAAATGATCTTCTGCAAATAAAACAAAGAAGTATGGCCACATGAACACAGATATAATTAAAGGAGTCAACAGAAGCTGAAGAGCAAGAAGTAAAAACATGTTAAAAGATATGACTGCAGGATAATGTCCAATAAATGGCAGGTGAATATTCCTTAATCAACATATCAAGAAATTACTAATCAGACAATGTTCAGATGAATATAGAACATTAAAAATTCATAAACCATACAAATCTCCAGCCAAAAATAAATGTCATAACTTCAATTTAGCAAATAAGTGTAAAACAAGGAGAGAAATTTTTTCTTTTTGCGGGGGGGAGGGGGGTGAAAGTCATACTGACTTGGTACAGAACTTCATCTGCAACCCAATTTCCAATACCCGAAATAAAACTCTGCAAAGAGAGGAAAGTCTATATATTAAGAAATGTATACCATAAAATGCTAAAAATATATAAAATTTGAAGTTACAATCTACGGAATTTCTCCAAACACTGCAAACCAAAAGAAAAATAATATCCAATAGACATGAGAGATAACACTTGTATTGTGCGTGAATAGTGCAGAAACATAAGTTCACTTATTTTTACATTGCTGAAGTGCAGACAACAAAGAACAATGAAAGACAACAACCCAACTATACACTATATAATAAAATAATTTAACTAATTATAGATGGACAAATTATAATCTTGGAATGGAGAAAAATAAGGATAAGAATTTAATACTTGGTCAAGTAATAAAGCCTTGATTTCAGCTTTTTTCTTTTGCAAAGACTCGGCCAATTCTTCTGGTGCCATAGGTTCCAAAAGTGCATCAGGGCCAAGCTCAGATATGGGGGGCACTGATGTTGGCTATATCAAGGGAAAAGATTGATAGAGTTAATGGTAAGATTTAACAAATAAAAACAGGTGAATAAGTATTCATGCCCATTGGCAAGTAGCAGGTAGGGCTGCACAACATCATTGAGAAGGCGAACTCTGGCAAACCGCCTTTTGTCCGTGAAGGACAACTCCAAGCCATCATCCAGCTGCAACAAGAGGATTTAATCTGATTAATATTGGTCAATCAGAAGTTCAAAATTCTAGTACTTCTCAACGTGATGCAATCATGCCTTTTATTCCAAGGTCAACAGTTACAAATATGTAGAAAGAAAGATTGAATGCATCACCTACCATGAAGGCACATCATTGTATTGATCGCATGTAACATGAGAGAATTATTGGATAGGAAAACCAGTATGAAATTCAAAGTGCAGATCAAGACAGGAAAACTAAAGCTTCAGTACAAAATTTAATTATTTTTATATTATAGTAGCCAAAACTGTAACCTCTTCCAAATTCCTATTAAAAAAAATGAATCTTTCTCCACACCTTCTGAATGAATAACATTAACATGCATTTTAGATTTACTGGCAGCCGAGATGAAGTTAAATTTATCACCAGAGCTATGAGAGAATTTAATTAGAACTGTTTACATGTCAAATAGCAAAAAAAAAAAATAAAGCGCTCCAAATTTCGACAGGGCATAGAACCAATCAATAGCTCTTACCTCAACATAAAATTTTGAATATTTGGAAGGCCACTCATCCTCATCCTTTACAGCAGATCTAAGAGAACACTTGTGATGATCAGTGATAACATTAACATCCACGGAATAATTGCAATGAGGTAACATTCAACTCCAAAACAGTTCTATAACTGCGCTATATACATAAAGATGAACCGTTCATTGTATCCATCTCTAATTTCCAACCTTTACTAGCTCCTAGTAAGCAAAGATCACATATATCATAGAATCTTGGTGGCCGGCCTGATGAGTTATTATAAGTTTTACATAAATACACACACTCACACATATCAATAAAATAACTCATCAGGCCATAAGGCATTCCTTACCTTTTATACTTTGTAACTGCAACACCCTTAATGTATATAGCACCAGCCATGCCTGCGTGAAGTAAAACAGCACAAGTGGCAGGCAAGAAGAGAGATTACACATATTGCTAAGATGTTCAAATACGCTACGTGTAAAGTGAGCATTCGACATAAAGATTAAACAATCAGATGTCCGACGATTACTACAGATTTTTGAAAACTATGATCGCTCGGATGACAAACTATAAGGAAAAATAAACACAAAATTGCTCTTTCAGGGGGTCCAACCATGCCGTTTCAGAGCTTGATCGAGCTTTGTGAATCAGCTCACCTTTTATCTCAAAAATGGGAACAATTTCAAAGAACAAAACTATCAGTATCATAAGTTTTCCCTTATCTTCACTGCCAATCTATTGAAATCCCATTAGCCACCCAAAAAGTTAAGAACTTTAACATAACCCGAATTTGAAAACCGTCCCTCTTCCTCCAATTTCTTCATCATTACCCAGCTACCCTCTTTATCCAATTCCCATTTCAAAACACAGCACACAGACCGCCAGTGAAGCCCATTCAGCAGGGGAAAACTAGAAGAGAAATGATTATAAACAGAAAGGTAATAAGACAGAGCTAGGGTTCAAAACAGGACTGTACCGAATTGAAACGAAGGAAATGGCGGAGAGTCAAGCTCAAGCCACATGTTCTTGCCCTTACGGCGAGCTGCGACGATGGTCTTGCCCAAGAGGGAAGCCTCGAACTCCGAGCGAGAGACTCCATCAATGACTTTGGAATCGTCAGCTATGATCGCCTTCTTTATCTTCTTGCCGATACAGTTATCTTCCACGGCTCTTCTAGCCGCCTCTACCTCTGGTAGCTCCGGCATTGGAACTCCTGTGTTTCAGGTGTCAGCAACGAGTGTGCTTACTGCTTTCCCGCGTTCCTGGGGTCAGGTTGATGCCAGTTAGTGACTGTGACTCCGCGTAAGCAAGCAGCAACCTCTTGTGCTCTCGCTTTTTCTTATTTTGGGTTTTGTCCAGAAGGATTTGGGCTTACGTTTGGTGTTTGATAATTCTGCATACTTGAGCCTGCCACAAAAAACAATGTCTCCAATCCGGGTCTACATACGACTTTGATTACTTCATGGTACCAAAAAAAAAAAACTTTGATTGTTTCAACCACCTGGTCTGGTTTTAGGTTTAGGGAAGCGTGATTGTTACAACATGATAGCCAAGGTTTAAATTTTCGCAAGGAGAGCTATTTACACTTTACATTCATTAATACCTTAAATAAGATTAGCTTTAAGAGGATAATACATATGATCATTAAGAAAATTTGATTCTTTCAACTTTCAACGCATTTAGGCCGGGTTTGTAACCTAGTGTTATCAAGGGTTTGTTTAGAAACTCTTTTCAAAATAGCTTTTACAGATTTCGAGGCAAGTTTTGGAGAATAGATTTTGAAAAATAGCTTTTACAGATTCCGAGGCAAAACCTAGGTTTTGAAAAGTGATTTATGTTTGGGAAGTTATTAGCTTTTATGGATTCCGAGGCAAAAAGTGGATATGAAAGAGGAAAGAGAAAGAATGAAAAGTTGAAAAGAGGAAAGAGAAGAAAGAGAAAGTAGGAAAGATGAAAGAGAAAAGAGAAAGAAAAAAAGTAGAAAAGATGAAAGAGAATGAAGGAAAAAAAAGTAAGAAATAGGAAAGAGAAAGAAGGAAAAAAGTAAGAAAGATGAAAGAGGAAAGAGGAAAAAGTAGAAAAGGAGGAAAAAGTAAGAAAGAAAAAACCTAGGTTTTAAACTGGGGTTCTGTAACCAAAATAGCTTTTCAGAAAAAAATTTGTACTTGGACAAAATCTAGGTTTTGGATCAAAACCTTGGTTTTGAAACCAAATATAGGTTTCAGAATGGGTTTTTAAACAAGCCCTAAAACTTCTCAGCATACTAGAGGGAGGTTTGATCCAATTCATAATTTCAGTGCAATTAGTTTTCAACCTCTTTCTATAACAAGTTTCCATCTTTATTTTTCAAAAATCTCCAGACCTGCACGTATGAATATATATCCCTAAATTAACGTCTCAAAATTTTACCTTTTTACATTGGCCTATCACTCTATTTGGGTAATATATTTCAAGGTATTATCATAGGTATTTAATGTGAACATATCTTTCCGTGAGGATATTCAATCCTTAATTTATCATGTTACGGGGAATTGACTCATTCTGACATACTTGAGTCCTGCTAGTTGGGTCCATGTCCTTAATCGAAGAACAATTTAATTTTCAGATCAAACGAATTATTTAATTTTTTTTCTGAACTCATAATATATAGCTATTCTAGAAAGCTTCATATAAAAATTATGGAGTCAATTCATTCACGTTTGGTTAACCTTCATAAAATATTAAAACACGTACTTCGCAAGAATACGTACGTGCATGTACATTGAATGAGTAAAAAATAATAGTTTATAAATAGAAGGATATAGGATAACAAATACCAGTAAGAGTTACTTTGCCTCGCCACCCTTAAGGCTATGAGTTTAAAAGCTTTCTGTTAATGTAATAACTTTATTGATAAACAAAGTATACCATGTCCCTACTGAAAGTGGCAAGATTTTGCTCACCTAATTTTTTTTATTATAAAAAGAGAGAGAAATAGAAGGATAGGCAAAACGTCACACCATACAAGAATATATTTATATGGTATAATATGTTTTTATAATGGCTTGTTTGGTACCATGAAATTGGGGTGGATGGATATGAAAATGGAAATCATTTCTATGATATAGTTTGTTTGGCACCATGAGGTAAGGTGTGGAATTGGACAAAAATGTATGGAATTGGACAAAAATGCATGAAATTCATTTTAAATCTATAAGAAAATAAAAAAAGGTTTTTTGAATTTTGAAGTGCTTTTAGGTCTCTTCATGTAAAAATCCATGTCTCATTTTCATGACATACTAAACATACTTGTAAATTAGATTTTGGTGGAAATGGAATTGAAGATGGATATAAATATAGGAAAAAAATGATTTTGATTATAAATTGTTTATCATCAAATACTCATTTGGTACGCTGGAATTGATTTGGTGGAAATGGAGATGGAAATGGATGTAAATATAGGAAAAAAATGAGGGGTCAAAAAATCAATTCAATGAGTTACATCATGGAATTCATTTCTACCCATTTTGAATTCTATTTCCATTTTCAATTCCACCCCCAATTCCACCATACCAAACATAGGAAATGAATTCCATTTCCATTTTCACCTCCCAATTCCACCATACCAAACATGGCTAAACTGCATTTTCATATCCAATTCCATTTCCATATCTGTGAAACCAAACGAGCCATAAGATATATATAACTTTTCCATCCACTCCTATTTTTTTAACATAAAAAGCAATAGTGCTCCTAATTTCAGTTGCTATTTTTTTTTTTGGCCAACAATTTCAGTTGCTATTTCTGGATTGGACATGAGTAGAATAGCATATTAAGGGCAAGATGATGAAGATGAAGATATTCAAGCAAATTGCTGTAAATAAAGTTGAGACACACACACATATGTCACATCAGAGTGGGTTAGAACCATTGCACCTGCAGAGTGTGAAATGGCTTAGAGAATATTACATGAAGCAATCATTATGATCATAATGGTGCATCGTTTGAGCTTGGGACTTTTGGATTGTAGATTTTTTTTGTTTGACAAAACGTTGGGGAGAGTCAAAAATATGTTCAACAGTGTTTTTCTGTAAAACGAGATAATTTTCTACCGTGTTTCTAAACAGACCCATTGTTTGTTAAATATGATAAAAAGAAAAGAAAGGAAGAAGCCCAAAGATTTTGGGAGTGCTGATTAATATATTTAATTATAATTTTATCTATTAAACTGTTGTGTTTTTTTAATTTCTGTCTCTTGTTTTAGAGATATGTGTGCTTCATACTCCTCCCACATCTTATGATTATGTCCTACCTTTCATTTAAAATAGTACCATAATACTTTGTTCAGTGCTCAACATTCATTCAAAATGAAATAGCAAGTTCTTTTTTATATAAAATCAATTAATCAGATATTCAATTTAAGTATGATGAAGGTCATCAATTTAAATTTATAAAACTTGAAAAAAAAATAATTCTAAATATTCATATTTTATTTGAGAAAGGGAAAATGAAGCAAGACAAGAATTGAACCAAAAAAAAAAGTGATTTGAACAAGGCTCATACAGTTAATTAAATTCTTAGTTTTGTATTCATTATCCTTATTTAAAAGTTTTAAAATTCTCGTTTGGTACGCAGAATTGATTTTGATGAAAATTGAAATGGATATGGAGATGGAGATGGAGATAGATATGAGCTTTAAAATTACGTTTGGTATGTCATGGAAATGAAGATGGAATCCATATATTTTTTTTATGAATGTTGATTTTTTTTTTTGAAATGTAACAAAAAAACTATTTTGCATAAGGGAGGATATTTTGGTCCAAAAAAAATTAGACTCCATGGAACCCAAATGAATTCCATAGGTTTGGGTATGGAATTAAAATTGGGTATTTACGTGAAATTGAATTCCACATGGAATTGTAATTCCATCATACTAAACATGCCAACATCATGAAATTCAATTCCAATTCCATTTCCACCCTCCCATTTCCATCATACCAAACAAGGCATAAGTAAAACTTAAAAGCACGATTAGAGTCTAATGGCAGGTCTATGGCAGAAAAATCCATAGTCGAACAGCCAACACATAATATGAAAACTCCATTTTTTTTTATAGAAGATCGAACTTCATTGAAAAATAAAACAATTACACACATCAAAACGAACCCAGCTCATGTATACCAAATGCTGAGTCATAGAATGAAAGATGTATGCAATAGACCAGGTCGACCCCCCATATATATAGGGCCATGTTGGATTCCATACGGCCAGGCTAAGACATCTCCAAATGTGATGTGTAGGAAGATTTTTTTCCGTTGGAAAGCATATGTTTCTTCTTATTGAAGGTAATCTTATTTAAATGTGGACATTATTTTTTTAGTAGGGATTTGATTTGAATCTTGATTTACTATGTCGTGATAAACTAGCTTATTTCGCTAGATTCAATCCCCGTGGGTTGTAGAAGAAGTTTTGATTGAAGAAGTTAATGAAGAATCATCTTTATATTAACATCAAATTTCAATTTAGTTATTTAAGTTGAAAAAATAAAGGAAGCACACATAGAGAATATAATTGATAAGCTAGAGTTGATACTGGTATAATGAACTGGCCGTAGCACAATCACACAGTCAAAAACTCAATCAAATCACTTTGAAACTAAACTATTATACATACATTGACAGGTTGAAATTGTAAAAAAAAAAAAATCAATCTTGGAAATTAAAGAAAGTAAAGAGAAAAACTTTTTAATAAGAAAGTTGTATTATTATTATATTGGAATGGAACAAGCTGGTTAATTATTGTGTGTGCATGCATCTGAGAGATAATAATGCGACTGATTTGATTGAAGAATAATAGTAGGACCCTTAAAATTTTGAAGTTTTAAACCCACCCACAAGATTCAATGGTTCAAGGATTGTTTTCTCTGTCGACACTCTATCACTTTCCAACAATTCACATACTAAAAATTCATCTCTTCAAATGTATATATAATATGTACA